>JUDQ01000097.1:0-99730 GCA_000812075.1 Scedosporium aurantiacum
ACCCGCCCTAACCCTCACCTCACCCCCGACAGGGTATACCAAGACCAACGAGATCAAAGATATTTATTTCACTCTCCATAAATGTAGCTTAAATCCTCGGGCGTTTCCTCGTAGAAGTACCGGTAATACTGCTCATCGTTCACCCCCACCATCATCCTTTCCTTCTCGCGCAACATTCTCGATCGAAACTCCCGCGCCTGGCACGGCATGATGACAGGAGCTTCGCGGGCCGCCTCATTGAGGATCTGGTTGATCAACTCGGCAGGTAAGCCTGCATTTCGCAAGTACGATCCCGGAAAGACGTCGCGCATCCACCAGTCGAAACGCTGAGGCACCACCCTCTTCGTGGATACGACGCGATAGTTGGGGTCTACTAGGGAGATGCTAAGGAATCGGACGTGTCCGGGCTTCGAGGCGTCGTCCAGCTCAACGGGACCCATGCGGTACTGCAGTATGTTGGGGAACGCGATGAAAGCCCCTTCTGAAATGGATACGGACCCAAGCTCTTGCGTATGGGGGATCCCTTGATCAGGCGTGAGGTCATGAATGGCAAAGACGGAAATCAGCTGCTCGCGCTCGATAGATCCGGCCCCGGTAACTAACCCTGAGGAGTAATCGGCGTGGACCTGGAAAGCCATCGATGCCGAATCTGCTACGTTTGTGACGTCGAAGAAGTAGGTGGAAGTGGCAATTATATGCTCGTTAAATAGCCCCTCGAGCGTCCAGTCGCCACCAGCATAGCGCGGCCTCTCCTGCGTGAGTTCGATGCTCTGAATCTTGACAAAGACTTGAAGTCCCTGGCGCCTGAAGGTATGATGCAGCTGGACATGGCGGTATTCATGGTCGTACTCGTCCAGGAGAGAGCTCAAGTCCATTTCTATAGCATATCTTTCGACAAGCATACAATGGCTCTCCTCGAGTTCTGAGCAAGGGCTGTGCGGACACACTAGGGGAGGCCTGTTATCTGGGGAGTCCTGATCAGACATCGAGTCTCCGCTCTCTGTAAGTGCCGCCACATGTGAGTCCATCACGTCAGATCGAGCCTGCGGGGGACCGGCATCATCCCACTGCACCCCTTTCCACATACCGTCAAACCACTTGTCCTCTATATCCCGTGGCTTGGGAGGTATCTTCCCTAACTTCCATTCCTGAAAAGAGGTCAAGATCCCGGGTTCCCGGTGGGTGAAGGGCTCAAGTTGGTCCAGTATCTCTTTCGGATAGTCCCGGTGGGTAAGAGACCAACATGGTAGGGTAGAATGTTCTGCCTTTTCCATCCTCTCGATGATGTCGCGCAAAATAGCACTCCGGTTTGCCGGTTCTAGTGTGTCCCAATCTTTTGATAAATCGTCGAGTTGTTTATAGAAATTGCCCTCCCGTCGCCAACATGGGCCGTTGGGAGGCAGAGGGTACATGGGCTGAAAGTAAAGCGTCCGGATCCTTGGGGAGGCTCTACCAAGCCCAAGTATTAGCCCGTGGTAACGCTCCTCCGACCTTTGGGGGACAGCATAGGTCACAGTGTCATTCCACGGCTGGATTGATGCTGATATCACATCCTCGATGATGGAGTATAGCTCGCCGTGAGAACGAGGGTGCAGGTTGCTAATGTAGCTCTCAATCCCGAGCTTGCAATCATCTCCATCGGGATTTACGAACTTGACGTCGCACGGGAGCCACTGAAATCGATTTGAATACCGCCAGCGATTCCTGTATAAATAGCCCGGGATCGTGGGATCCTCCAAGTCGAGCAGGTGAGGCGCGACAACAGACTGCGTCCCGCGGTCAATCTTCTCCCACAAATTATCGAGGCTGACTTCTTCACCATCCGCCAGCACTCTTGTAAGCCCATACACTAGTGGATAGAGCGAGGGGTCAACGACGTCTAAGATGCCGTCGTCTTTGTCCAGTTGGCAGTCGGAGTCGGCAAGATCGGTGCTGTCGACCATGCTTTGCACCAGCATCTTTAACCTCGTCGTACGGTCTGGACCCAGGAAATCCCTCCGTGACTTTGATATTCGGGGACCAACATCGTATACTGCCACTCGCCCCGTGCGAGCAAAGTTCACGGCCTTGTCTCTCAGCTCCTCCAGACACCAGGCCCAGGACCGTCGGCTCATGAGCCGCTCGTGAGCGATGGCTTCGGCTCTCCAAGAAGCCGCGATCTCGTCGTCGAAGATCTTGACTTCCCAGCCGGGCTTGTCGGTTATCGAATTCATGACCCGGAGAATGGCCAGTTCGCGGGCCGTGACGCGGTTTTCAAGCGCCCAGTCAAGAATCCCGTGGGCAAATCTCTGACTCCGGTCGAGCTCGGAGTTCGAGGCCATTTCTGGGGCCTGGGAAGGCTTCTGTTCCATGGCCTCTGACATCTTTGTCGCCTCTGTCTTTGCTGTGACCGGCCTTCATCTGTTCCACTGTTGTTCGAGCTTTCTTGAGCAGGTCGAGCAGGTTGTAGGAATATCCGAATGCAACAACACTAACAAGCCACGTGGTGCGTATTGGAGTGAATCTGCCATCTCCACAGAGTATAATACAAGATTATATTAGTTAATATATTCTGGATGTGGGTTGGTGTGTTGGTTGCGTCAAGCTATTAAATTCAATATCGCACCCAACTTGGGCGGCTACGTTAGTGTTGTGGCCCACCGACATAACAATGTGAAGCGAGAAGCCTCAACACATTTGGCATATATTCTGATGTTTTGATGGACAGTCAGGCTTGAGCAGCTCGGTCTAACTTAAATGTCCACCCGGCCCCTTGTCCTTAGCTACAGCTTGTAATATCACACCTTTATCATGTAGAACAAGTTATCAACCTGAAAAGGTAGACCTAAGTCTCCAGCAATTCCGGAAGATCTGTCACGCAATTCCCTATAGTATGGAGAGAATGGGGGTGCACTAATCTTGTCCTTTGAATATCACTCGCTGTTAGACGCGGAACGTTCGCCAGCGCCCGTCCAACCCCGAGATCGTATCTACGCTGTATAATAGTAGTCTACGATGGAAGACAAGATTATTAAGGTAAAGAAGAGAAGAAGAGTATATTTTTACTTAATAATTTTGTCGGAGGAGGCACGTAAAGGATAGTAATATACAGTATCATAATATGACTTTCTCTATTATAAATTTAGGAAGCAAATACTAGAAAGATCCATCGGTCGGACCCTAGGATCAAGAGGGAGATGGCTAAGACCAGCTCGGGGAGGTGTATTGGCCAGCTAGTCTAGCAACGGGCCTTGCAATAAGTACTTTACATACTCTTAATCCGAGAACCCGGCCGATAACACGAACGATGCCACAACCTTCCCACTCACCTATCAGCTCGGCGACAAGGATAGTTTCTACAAAACCCTGCAAGATGAGTTTGCCAAGATTGACGACGTGACCGTGCAGGACAACTACATCAGTACGGCACCTTCGCCGGACGCAAACCCTCGACTTGTATCCGAGACGTGACAACGCCAAGATCCCAAATCCACAAGAAGTCGTCCAAGCAGCGAAGGAAACCCTCGATGTCATGAATCTAGAGCTTACCATCCCCCCGCTCGAGCTCCTCTGCGGATCATGGGACGGCGAGGTCAACGAACTTGTCAAGGTTATGGCGATGCTGATACTGCTGGTGGTGCAGTGGGTAGAGCCAGTGGAGAAATCAAGGACATTGGCGAGGAAATCGAGGAGCACAAGGGGGAGCAGAAGATGAAGGACATCATCTTCGGTGTCTCGATGGTGGCGTTCTTTCTCATGCCCGTTGCCGGAGAGGCGGCTTTGGATATGGGCTGGATGGACTATGCTCACGATTTCTAGAACAGTCGCCACCATCCGCTTCGTGGGAGACGAGGCGATGGCGATGCATGGTTCCGTCGAAAACTAGGTGTCCGCTCTCTTGGGAGCGTTTCTCATGCTCATTCCGAGACGTGGCTTGACGAGGAACAAGCACAATGTCTCTAGAATCTTCAAGAAGAAGAAGGCCGACGGGGGTGCCGCACTCCACGGTATTGGGAGACCCGTGGAAGATGCACAACACAAGCATCCAGAATATTGTGTGTGTGTGTGTGTGTGTGTGTGTGTGTGTGTGTGTGTGTGTAGAAGACGATGAGGGATTGTATGGCTAGGCGGCCAACATAATAATGCGAGAAGGTCTTCAGGAAGAGCAAGTTGGTAAGTAACCTGGTGTTCAAAGACCGGCCGATATATCTTACATTGTTCTCGATCGAGCCCTACCTTTCGAGTTCTTAGGCCTACCTTCCAGGTCCACCATCTTTTCACCAAACTCCGCAGCGCTACTATGAACCTCTAAAGTAAAGGGGTCGCCCCCTAAATACATAGAAACGCCCTCTCTTAGCTGCGTCCTGAGCCTCCAGACCTCCTCGTCTAAGTCTCTGCACCGGTATCCTAGTTCCCAGTTTTTAGATATCTCGCGCCTGAGTTTCTCTCGTAATACGCGAAGCTCCTCCTCCAACTCAAGAATTCTCTTATTCAAGTCCTGCGTGGCTTGCTTCAGATCCTGAACAGCTTTCTCGCGCTCCGCTTCCAGGGCGGTCCGGGGTCTCCATGTTTGGCTCCCCCGATCGACGAGGGGGATGCTGTTACTGAGCCATCCTTTAAGTCTCCAAACTTCCTCGGTCAGGTCTCTGCATTGATATTCCCGCTCCCAGGCCCGGGAAACTTCTTGGTTTATAAGTCTTCTGAGTTCGGATAGACAGTCTAGGATGTAGCGAGCCTGAGCGTCGAGATCGCCATCTTCGTGCGTTATTGGTTCCGTGGGCTTCTCCATAATAATGGGAGGGGAGAAGGGGTGCTTTCTCCCGCGGGATGATCAGCTTTTCCCTCGCTTGCTGAAAATCTTTGGAAGCAGGGAATCCGTTCGTCCTTTGTCTATAGAACGTCGTACTTCATAGAACATAGAGCCGGCTGTGTTGAGGCCATCAACGTCTCTTTCGGGATGGTTGGGCAGCAACCCCGAACCGTGGCAATGTGGACAGCGTCTACGATTGGTTCAAAACAATCTACCTCGCCAGGCTTTGGAGACTTTTCATCCTTCACGAAAACGTCAGGGCCAACATCAGCTCGCCATCCTGCCAGTGCTCTTGTTGTTAGTCGGTCTACCGTATGGCAAAGTCTGCCACTGAATACTGTTGGTGTCTTAGCGGTTAAAGATGAGTGAAGATGACGAGCATTCACGGCTAGAGCATCTCTATCCCGAAGACCCTACAGCGAGGGCGGAAGTAGAGTGAGTGTACTCCCCCCTCCCACTGTTTTCTCATACCTTTCATGCCCCTAATTTGTGATGACGATGATGATGATGACGGCGATGACAGCATCATCTTCGTCCCCGGCCTCGGAGGAGATCATGTTAAAACTTGGGAGGCCAACGACAAGACCGTCTGGCCCCGCGACCTCCTTGGCGAGAAAATCCTTGGCGAGAAAATCAAAGGCATACGAGTCAAATCTTTTAAATACAACACCACACTCATGGGTACGTCGAGCGACGCTGGTATCAGAGACCATGCCGGAGACCTGCTCAGCAAGCTCTTCGACGATCGAGACGATGATGAGTCTGCTACGTTGAGGCCGATTATCTTCGTCGGTCATAGCTTGGGTGGAATTCTCATTAAGAGAGTAAGTAACTTGAGCATCGAGGATTTGGCTAGTTCAGGCTATAACATGTTAACCGCGCAGTTCCTGAAAGACGCTCAAGGCGGCCCATGATAAGCTAAAATACCACTCCATATGGGAGGCGAGCCAAGGCGTAGTCCGTAGATCCTTGTGCACTTCCATGCAATATGAGAGAGGCCAAGCAACGAAGCTGATGACGATGATAATTCTAGATGTTCTTTGCAACACCACATTGGGGAATCGATAAGTCGTCATGGAGAGACTTTCTCCGCCATGTATTGCAATACGACGCGCCAGTCACGGATGCTGAACCCACAAGGAAGATGTTGAGGGAAATCGACGAGAACAGCACTGCTATCTTGAAGATATCCGCTGACTTCAAGCCTCTCCACGAGGAGTTAGCTTTTGTGACATTTAGGGAGGATAGTCCAATGAAGGGGCTCGATTATGTCGTACGTGCTACAAACCCTGGCTCGACTCATTGACTCTCTCTCTTTCACATTAGAATGAGAGCTGACTTTATTGCCGGACTGATGGCACACAACTACTTGAAAGTTTCTAGATGAGGGCCGTGGAGCCATGCATGCTCCGAGAGAACACTCCCAGCACTTATCAGGCGACCACCTTACAATCTGCAAATTTGGGAAAGACGAGGGCAGTAGAAGTGCCTTTGAAACGGTTCAGCATGAGATTCAGTGGCTGATTGACAGGAGCCCGAAAGCTATAGGTTCGTCCTTTGGAGGAATCCCACTTCGCGACTGTCAAGTCTAGCATCACCGGTATTAACCGCGAGGAAATTATTCCGAGGAGGCAGACCCTGGCAGATATCAGAGGCTACGAGCTCTCTATTCTCTGTGCTCCGACGCGTTTCACTGCTATTTTCTGGACAAAACCCCCACGCCAGGAACCTGTAGTTGGATACTCGAACGCCAGCAGTTCAAAGACTGGCTCGACAACCAGCCCGGCAAGCGGAAGCTCTGGATCCACGGCCAACCAGCTTGCGGAAAGAGTTTCCTAGCGAGACACATCATCACTGACATCATCCAACCCGAACCACAACAGGTGGTGGCTCACTGCTTCCTCAGCAATTCCCTCCCTGCGCGCGGCGATCTTCAAGCCCTGCTACGGGCGACTCTTCACCAGGCCTTGCGGCTTGCGCCTAAACTCGTCACGAAGTTTCTTCTCCCAAAATTTCAAGAGTCGCAGGAGCGAGAGCCCGGTGAGCAGGAGATCTGGACAGAAGACGCCCTGAGAACTATTTGGCCTGATACTATGGCCGAAGTTACGGCGAGTCGCGCTGTGGTGATTGTCATTGATGGGTTTGACGAGCTCCGGAGAGAATGCCAGGAATCATTTCTCGAATGCGTCAAGGAATTCGAGGAGAAATCGCAAGACCCGAAGAAGTTCCGATTGCTGCTGCTCTGCCGTGAAGATGGCGGGTCTCAGTCGCTGCCTTCTCGGCTCACCGAGGCATTCGAGAAGTACGCGGTGAAGCCGGAGGATACTAGAACGGATATCCTAAAGACCGTGAAGGCGGGAATGAGCCATGTCTGGAACCGCATATCAGCACCCGCTGCGACCTTTCTTCGAGAAGACACATGCAAGGCCATCGCCCATGGTTCAAAGGGGATGTACCTATGGGCAACTCTGGTCGTCGAGGAGCTGAAACGGACACGCACCGTCAATGAGATTGAAATACGAAAGACAATCAAGAGCTTTCCACAAGACCTCGCGGGGCTCTACGACCGTATTTTAGAAAGGGCGTTTGAAAGTCAGCACAGCCGCTCGTTCATCAAGCAGGTTCTGCTCTGGGCCGTTTTCCAACGTGAAAGACTCAAAGCTGCTGGCTTCAACATCGGCCAAGCCTTGGGCCTGGCTATGGAGAAGTACCCAGGGCAGCAGATTACGGGCGAGAAAGCTGCTGTATTCCTCGACGACAGGATCGAGGCCGCGGTGGATTTTCATTGCGGTCAGCTTGTTCAGCTTCGGGACGGGCGCCTCGAGCTGGTGCACAGGAGCTTTAAGGACTACCTTCTTGCAGATCTCCCGACGGGAGCGAGCAGATCCTTCCACTCTGAGCTTAGCTTGGGGACGGAGCATTCCCACGCGACCCTAGCAAACATCTGCATCACATATCTTACCCTGTCCTATTTTCGAGACTCTGGGCCGGCACTGGAAGCCGGGAGGATGGACCTGTGGGAGTCCAAGGTGCGCAAAAGGATCAAAAGACATCCGTTCGTGCGTTATGCTTCTCTCTACTGGCACAAGCATCTCAAAGCGGCGGGTGAAACCTGGCCTGGCGTGGACAATCCCGAAGTTGAGCTGGGACGAACGCTGCTAGAGGATGTCACCACTGAATACGCGAAGTGTTGGACGGAAGTCTGGTGGTTTTGCACGAGAGGGCCTACGCAAGATTACCCAAGAGACTGTCTCGCTAAGGAGATAATTTCCAAGTCAAAGTCTTTGGCACCGCCTAGAAAGCAACCGCCCAAGCCCCGTCCATCTGAAAAGAAGTCATCTTCAGCGGTAGAAGTCGAATCGCCAAGTTCATCTGGAGACAAGCCATCCGTTGTGGACAACTCTCCCTCCGAGTCAAAAACCGCAGACGTATCCCTCGTCTCACCCATCCACGAAGCAATCCCGGCGTTTGTGCCCAAAGACAAATTTGATAGAACTGATGGCGCCAAATATGAACCGCCCAACACGCCTCAACAACAGGAACAGCAGAAGCAACTCTGGGAAAGGCCAGAACCTACGCCTACAAGTCGCCCCACACCGGCTGGAAGGGACTCATCTCAAAGGGAAGCTCCTGGGAGGAAATCGCCTCAAGGTAACGACGAACCACCCCAGGATAAGCAGCCTGAGCCGGAGCCGGAGCCGGAGCCGCCCAAAGCACGGCCTCCCCAGGAAACACCTCCAAAAGCCGGAAAAGCCGAGCGCCTGGGTTGGATAGCCCGAGTGAAAAGGGCAGGGTGGAATCTCGGTAAGCCACCTTATCGCAATCAGCGAACCTTTGTTGTGAGAATCGTCATGGAAGGCGTCCGTCTAACCACGTTTTATGCAGTGAGTGAGGCGCTAGATTTGGGGTCATAAATCATCAGATGATGATGGGAACTCGTGCGGGTTTTCTTTAGGAATGATACGGAAACATCTAATCTTCTAGCTTGCCAATCCTACCATCAAGCAACCTCCTCCAGTGAACCCTCAGGATATGGTCAAGCAATACTGATTGGGTGATTTAATGGCCTTCGCCTAGGCCCTGCGACCACTCGATGACACGTTCTTCCTAAATAACCGCGAAAAGACTCTCTCGCTCTGCTCTCCCACTGGCGGTCGTACACCCCCTTTGGTAGCGGTAGTAGTTCCAGCAGCTGGGATACGGCTGTATGCAGGCACTTGGTCCCTGGCTTGTCCGTACCCTAAACCCCCGTTATCATTCCTCTTGGTCCCGAAGAAGGTTACGGGATCCGTGGCGGGCGCTGGCGTTGTATATCCAAGCATCAAGAAGCCAGCGGGACTCTCGATCCCCATACTCCGATGAATGGCTTCGTCTCCTTCGACTTCTGGATCACTTACTTCAGAGTCGTCATCATCACTCAGTCCGTCGTTGGCATCAGAATCGACACCAACAGCATCCTGGATACGCTGGCACACCTCGATAAAAGTGGCGTCCTCGTCGTCCTCGAACTGACACATGGCAATGTGGTCAGCGCCGACGGCAATCGCGTCCTCCTCGTCGATCAACATGCGGGCGCTCGTCTCGCTGACGATGCACTTCTTGGTACCCGGCCATATGCACGTCTCGAAGAAGCTGACGATCTTGTACTTGGGCGCGATCTCACGGAAGTCCTCTTCGATCTCCTGGAGGTCGTCCGAGTTGCGTATCATGGCCTTGACCAGGGGCGAAATATTGCCTTTGCTGCCCTTTCCTCCCCATGATCGGTCGAGTGGAGAGAATGCCTCGGCGATGCGTTCCAATTGAGTCTTGTCGGAGCCGAAGTGAGGCGTGCCGAAGAACATCTGTGTTGGAGGAAGGGTTAGCTGCCATATTCAAGAAACAGGTTTTGGCTAACCTGAGGCGCGCACGAAGAAAGCAACTTACAATAGTGTGAGTCGCAGAGGCAATGCTGTGGTATTCCTTCTCACTATTGGCAAAGCACAAAGCCTACGTCCATGGAGCTAACGTTAGCAAACGAAAGCAGCAGAGTGATATGTTGACTGGCGTAGTCGACGACAAGATGAACGATCCCCGGCCTCCTACCCCGACTGACCTGTTTGACAATAAGTCCACCCAAGCAATGCGCTACAAACACTATTGGCCTATCGGGGTTCACATTGCGCCGACGGCCCCTCAGCTGGGCGATCAACGCTCGAGCATTGCCCCTGATACCAGCAATGGAATCGTTGCGGTATGTGTCTCCGTTGTACCCGAAGGATAGGACTCTCGTATGTTGCAGGCTGAGGGGCAGCAGGTCCTGTGGCCAGATGATGCCCGATGCCTCGTGCGTCCATGTCCGTATTGGGTCTCCGTCGAGACCGTGAACTAGGATAACACTGAGTTTGAGCATCGAACGAGATCGATCCTGTTAGTGCTCTTGTTTGTTTTCTCTTGAATTTCTTTTTAGGATCGACATAGTACCGTTATGAAATTAGAACCTACTCGATGTTTGGAGTAACAAGGATTTCTTTGGAAGGGTCGTAGAGCACCTTGAACAAAAGCCTCTTGGCCATGGTGTCTGAGTGAGGGCAAGAGTGCAGAGTCTATCCAAGTTGAAGCTTTTTTCGAGTTCTGTACGATTGTGCGGTCGGATGGTTGGAAACTGCCTCCATCTAGGTCCTAAAGGCACGGCGCCGATAGACTTCAAGAGTCTTTAAGTCTTCGAGAGAGAGTCCCTGAGCTGAACCTTTTCGCCGTCTTGGCTCGTCGGTTCGGCGGGCCCGGCTCCTGTGCTTCCTCCAGCCTCTCCAGGCTTCGGGTAGACATCTTGACGCCTAATGTGCACTTTCCAGCCATATTCCAAGGCAACGTGCTATGCACCATCTGTCTTGGTATTCCAATACTGTCAACAGTTTTGCCCGAGGAGGCCCGGAGGTGTGACACCCAACTTCGTCGACATGTTGGGCAGGGTCCATCTGTTACCGGCCGAATGCAAAGAACCTGCCCAATAAATGATGCCGTGAAACGGCAGCCCGGGGGTTATCGAACCCAAGCTGCTTGCGCCACCTATGCCCAATGTGAAATTCGGCTTATTTCCGAGGCAGAAGTTGTTCGTAAAAAGTTGGGCGATTGCTTCTCAGTCCGGGGACGATGGTGAGACTGAAAGTCCAACTTTTCGTCTTTCCCTTCCTTTCCTGTTTCCCTCTTTCTTCTTGTTTCTGTGTTTCTTTTTCTCTCCTCCTCTTTATATTTGAGTACAGCGGCATTGTTGATCGTTTCCTATAACTTTGCTTGAGAGCCATCTGTCCCTCTATCATCTTGTTCACCTCCAAACGGCAAACAACGAGAGCGACAAAGGGACAACTCAAAATGGAGAACCAGGAGACTGTAGGAGACCTACGCATCCTGTACTCCCCAGCAGCGGATTGTCCTCGACCCATCGAGTAACTACCAACGTCTCCCCCCCTTTCAAAAAAAGTGAAAGGGCATTTCCCACGTCCCGGTCCCGCTAACCATACCGACCACAACCAAACAGCATCGTAGCTGTCCACGGCCTAGGCGGCGACTCCATGGACTCGTGGACGCATGCCGCCGGCCGCGGCAAACCGAGCACCATGTGGCTACGAGACCTCCTGCCCGAGAAACTACCCAACGCCCGAGTGATGACGTTCAAATACGATGCCTCGGTCTTCGGGAACACATCTGCGCACGGGGTTCGCGCTAATGCGGGCAAGCTGCTCGGGTTGCTTAGAGACAAGCGGGAGGACAATGTCTGTACCGAACCCCCCTTTCCCCTTCTCCCTGTGACCCTCGGGATGGCGTCTTCCGACGGATTCTTCTGGATGGTGCTGACGGCAGGGGCTTTTAGGAAGACGAAGGCCGGCCCATCGTGTTTGTTGGGCACAGCCTTGGAGGTATTGTCATCAAGCAGGTATGAAAAAAACATCCCGTCCTGGGGCCATCGCGATGGAGTGTCCCTTGCCTATGTTCTGTCCCGAGTCCTCTCTCTAACGGGTGCACCTTTCTTTTCTCACAGGCACTAAAGTTGGCGAATGGCAGCCGAAGATTCTCAGAGATCGCCAAGTCCACAAGGGGAATAGTATAATCCACCCACCTTTCCCTTTTCCCCCATCTACGGAGGATCAGAGGCACAACATGTTCTGTCTTCCTCTTCTTCTCCGTCTTCGTCTCCCCCCTCCTTACTGACAAGCGAAAACCCTCCCCGCGCCAGGTATTCTTCGGCACGCCCCACCGAGGCGCAGACAGCGCCAAATGGCTCGGCATCCTCACCGGCATCGTCTCAACTACATTACACCAACCGCAGTCCAAGTTCATCAAGATGCTCGAAACCCACTCGGCCGAACTGCTCAAGGTGTCGGAGGACTTCCGGCCGCTGGCGACCAAATACGCCCTTGTCAGCTTCTACGAGGAGAACGTCGAGCGGGCCATCGGGACGCTTGTAGGTTTTCTTATCTCATCTATCGACCGCCACGGGGGAAATGAGGGGGAAAACGAAGCTGACTGAACCGCTCCCCGCCCCTCTAGGTTGTCGAGAAATTGTCCGCGGTGATGGGCCTGGCGCACGAGGACGTCATGATGCTCGGCGGCACTCATCGGACCATGTGTAAGTTCTCGAGGGGCGACCCGAGGTTCGACACCGTTTGGAGGTCCATTCGCCGGGCGGCAAGAGGTGTGTAGCGGAAGAGGAGAAGTATCCGGGTCTCAAGGAATGTTGTCGGTCTGCCGTTCGGGTGTTTGGAAGAAGGTCCCTCCTCATCTTGGCCCCGAATCTATAGGTTCACTGTCCCGAATACCCCGTATATTATGATGTATCTATTGATGGATACTGGTAAAGTTACAAGTGTAATACGATACAAACCAGCTCCAAGACAGAGCAGCCCAATCCCATTCGATCCGACCCGCCCAAACCAAGATTCCTCCCTCCCCTTCAAGTCTCCAGCTTGTATTATGTAGTGCGCTGAAATAAAAACTACGAGTTAATGAAAAAGGAACACCCAAAACACCCTCTTCACCATACTTTACACAACACGACTCGAACAAAAAGGTCTACCAGCCTCCCGAACGCATGCTTCTTCTCCCCCTTATTCTCGCCCCTGTCCGCATCTTTGGCCTTCTCACCCAGCTTTTTCTCCTTCTTCCTTTTCTTCTTCCGCGTCTTCCTAGCCCCGGCCCCATGGCGTCCCTACGCCAAAAGCCTATCAGCCATGGTGACGCTATCCCAATCCCTGGGCCCGGGAGCCTGAAAATCGCCACTCTTTGAAATCACCGTCCCTAATCCCCTGTGCACCTCGGCCTGGAACGGCTCAAAGGGCACCCTCTCGCCGTCGATGCTGATGTAGCCGTCGTCCTGGTTCCGCGGGATGATGCGGAAGGCCTTGATCTTGCGGTAGGACACCAGCGGGTTGTCGAAGAACTTGCCGCTTTCGACGGAAAGCAGGAGGTTGATAGACGTAGCGGGGGACACGTCGCCGTCGATGCAGACGAGGTCCATCAGGCCGTCGTTGGCGCAAGCGGCGCAAAAAAAGTTGGCATCGGGGGCCATGTACGCCATCTGTAAATTTTTGTTTAGCTCCCGAGTTCATTAATAAAGACAACGAGGTTGATATGGTACTCACGTTTCCGCAGTAAAAGTTGCCCATCTTGTCGTAGGAGACGAGCTCCCAGCCTTCGGGCAACTTATCATTGACGGTGCCGTACTCCAACGGCGGCAATCCCTCATCGTTCGACGATGACGAGGCTGCCGCTACGCTAGATCTAGAATCAGCCTCCTCGACCTTCGGTTTGAGGCTGTTGTTGTTGCTGCCGTTCCCGTTCCCATTTCCGTTCGCATTCACATTCGCATTCCCATTGCTATTCACCAGGGCATGTAGCGAGTGATAGCTACGCACACGCTTATAATGCTCCTTTACACCATCCTTGTCCTCGATCTCGACCTTGACCGCGATATCGCATGGATACACCTTCTTTTTGAACAACCTCACGAGGAAGCCATATGTGAAACGAGCGCCTCCCATCCATCGGAGATGTTCCGTCGCAAGATCGCTCTCGGCGACGATTCCCAAAGCTTGACTCAGGAAGCTTAGCATGCGCCTGTCTCCTTGCGTGATGCTCACGAGGTCCATAGGCGCCGAGACACCCTTGACGATGGCGAGAGCGGCAAACGACGCGCGATGGGTGCCGTAGAGGTTACAGCTCATGGCGTTTCCGGATCCGCAGGGTATGTGCGACACGGCCAACTTGGCCAGGGCCCTGCGCGCATCGGGTCTCTTTCCTAGCCCGTTGAAGATCTCGTGCGGCAAGCCGTCGCCCGAACAGGCGACGACGGTATCGTATTCATCTATGTCGATGGCCTGGGCAATCTCGATGGCCTCGCCCGAGTATTTCGTCCGCACTACGTCGATCGCCATGCGCGCAGCTTCGAAAATGGGCCTCGCCTCGTATTCCCAGAGTCTATCGGCTCCTCCGGGACCGGCATGGGGGTTCACGAGAACTTTCGCGCGCTTGCGAAGCTTCGCAGGGCCGTAGGCTCTCTCCAAGAGGTTGTTGGTCCAGCGGCGCGCGGCATCGGCGTGGTCATCTTGGATGGACAGGGTCAAGTTTGCGACGCGAAGCTTCTTGGGAGCTGTTTGGTCGGCGTAGTCGATGGTGAGGGCGGTAGGTGAGGTGAGCTCGGCCCAAAGAACGTTGTAAAGGGGTATCGATTTTGTGTTGGAGGGTGCTTCTGCGCACTCCAGGTTAGGTACGGTTGTCAAACGGACGGCGGGGTGGAGCAAAGAAGGCGGTCTTACTCGTTGGACCAAAGCCGCAAACTCTCTTCGGTTTCGTGGGTGTCGATCCTGGTTAATTTGTCCAGTACGTTAGAATCGCGAGACCAAAATTTCACCCCAAGAAAAACCATCCGTTCTGTACTAAAGGAGCCTCGAAGCGACCAAACGACAGGGATTGGGCAAAGCTCACTTGTTAGCAGTAGGGAGTCCGGCCCTAGGCTAAGCGTCGAATTTCCATCGACGACAAGAATATCGTCACCGGCAGCGGCTCCGGCTCCTCCACTGGCCAAGGCGGGAGTGAATTTTACGTCGGCGTGCAGCGCATCGTGGCTATTCGACGTAGTGGCCGGGGACAGGGAGGCCATGTTGGCCCAGACTGCGATCTCCGGACGAAAGTGGGAGAAGATGAATTAAAGTTTCGTGTTTCGCGGCGGAGTCGGAGGACGGGATTTTAGGAGGTCGAGCTGAGAAGCCAAGTCGAAGCTAGAGTCAAAAAGCCAAAGTAAAAGCCAAGCTGCGAGGGCGGCGGGTGGCGGGCAGCAATCACATGCAATGCAAGGGGCAAAAGGGAGCCGATCCAAACTTCCGGATCCAGATTCCAGATTCCAGATTCCAGATTCCAGTCTCAGCGTCTCAGCCTCTGGATGCCAGATTCGGGACTCCAGATTCCAAGCTGAGAGCTCAAGCGAGTCAAATGGGAAGCGCAGCCAGCGGAATGTGCGAGGGTGGGATAGTAATTTGAATTTGCTCAGGCTGCAGCACAGAAGAAGAGGGCTTGGCAGGAGCTAGATTAATAAACGAGAGAGAGCAAAAAAGGACGTCGTATCGGGGGTATCCAGACAGCAGAAGAAATAAAATGCCAGATGGAGAGAGAGATAATGAAATTAATCCAAAGGGTACCAGAAGCGAGAGATGAGACAAAAAGAAAAGGAGAGAATCAAGCCCGATGGGGTCGACGGAGTCATATGGCCCAAGACGCGATGTCTCGGTGCATGCGACGTTGTTTTTGGTGGTGACGGGGGTGGTGGGTTGTGTCGTGGGAGAGAGGATGCGAAAGAACGAAAGAGGCAACGAGAAAAACTGCGAAGCCAAATAAAAATGGTAGTTGTTAATAAGACATGATACGAAGGTAGAAGGCATTTGATCAATCAAAGTTTCAAGATTGGGTTGAGGTGGGCATTGGCCTGGCCTCGACGAGCTAGTCTTGGGTTGGGTGCGGTGGTGGGTGCGGTGGTGTAGTGGTGGTGGAAAAGACTCGGCCGAGGCACTCGACGAGGTTATGTCGAAGATGAATAAAATTGATGAACTGAATACGAAGTCGGAAATTCCAAGACGAATCGAGAGACAATCTGGCCATGTGGGATCCCCACGGCCCTTTACGTTGCACTTTCCGTCCTTGGATTCATGAATTCACTGGATTATCTCATTGATCAATTGATGTCACTGTACATGTCACCGCACTCGCACTTTGACCCAAACAACTGCAGTTGCGCTGTAGTTTCTCGTGGTTTCTAGACTTCGCTGTTGACTGCCACTGCTAGCTAATGCGGCCGGAATTTTTCAGCTCCCTGGAACAGACGCAAGTATAATTGCGTGCATTTCGAATAATGCCAGGCTTCGGAAACTCCAAGTACTTCGTACACTGTAGCTATAGCGTATACATCGCCAGGGCTCAGCTCCAAATACACACACCATGACCCAACCCGTTCACTTGTTCACTCCATCAGCGAAGTAACAATAACTGCCTGCAAGCAGACACCTCCAGGGGCACCAGACATATGAACATCTGTATTGTAAAAGCAAAAACAGTTATTACTTCAGATGCGTGAGGCTGAAGCCTTCCCATCCCACTCTTCAACCAACCCATTCTCCCAAACTTGGACGAAGTATCCAGGCACGGAAGCTTCGGATATGCACCCCGCAAATCTCCTCATCGGGGAGTGCACTACTTCGTATTCGTCACCTTTGACAGACAGGGACAGGCCCGGCCCAGGGCCTGGGCTAGCTGGTCTGGGCAGGGCAAGGGATAGATCCACTCCGGTCCGGTTCAGCCGCTGAGGTAGATACTCTAGATTAAATCCTTGCATTGAGCATTCGACAGTTGATCTTCAGCTTTGAGATATGACCGGCGTATGCAGCGTACACAATCCGATCACGAGTCGCGGTGATAAGGAACAAATAATTGAGACATTTAACACACAAACTCGAGTCCTGCTTGAGGAGAAAGAAAAAAAAGAAAAAAAAACTTCATATTTACTTCGTTCTTCACGTGCCACTCCATAACTGTTGGCGGTCTGGCTGGCTGCTGCCAGCTGGTCTGAGCTGTCGACCCTCATTGGATAACGTCATGATGTGAAGGCGCTGTCCATTCCTAGATTCTCATTCCTACCAATACCCGTGGGCGACCAATCAACTTCGTTGAGGGGACCCACATACATCTACACTTCGCCGTAGCTTAGTGGGTTGGAAAACCTGTTGTAATCCCGTTTATTACTTGCAACAAAACGCGTACTTTTGTATGGAAAAACTGGTTTTTCCCATATAAAATGTCCACCTTTTGGACAAATATACTTTAGTTTATATATCTCGTGCATCATGGCGTATAATTCATTATCTGAAAAAAGCTTGCCAGCAGTCTAAGTAGTACAGGATTTTATCGCCCCAGAAGATGTATATGAAGTCATTAAAACACGCGTTTAAATGCTAGAAATCAATTAACCACGCGTTTAGCTATATATGGCCATACAAGCCAGCCTTATATGGCCATACAAGCCAGTGGAATATGGCTATATGAGCTAGTGGAATCCAGCTATATGTAGCAGTGGAATCCAGCCATATGTGGCAGTGGAATCCAGCCATATGTGGCCATATAAGCCAGCCAGCCATATGTGGCCGTACAAGCCAGCCATATGTGGCCATATAAGCCAGTGGAATCCAGCCATATAAGCCAGTAGAACCCAATTATATGTGGCCGTATGTGCCAGTGGAATCCAGCCGTATGAGCCAGTGGAATCCAGCCATATGTGGCCGTATGAGCCAGCCATATATGGCCGTACAAGCCAGTGGGATATGGCTGTATGAGCTAGTGGAATCCAGCCATATGTGGCCGTATGAGCCAGCCATATGTGGCCGTACAAGCCAGTGGAATATAGCTGTATGTGCCAGTGGAATCCAGCCATATGAGCCAGTGGAATCCAGCCATATGTGGCCGTATGAGCCAGCCGTATGTGGCCATACAAGCCAGTGGAATATGGCCGTATGTGCCAGTGGAATCCAGCCATATGAGCCAGTGGAATCCAGCCATATGTGGCCGTATGAGCCAGCCATATGTGGCCGTACCAGCCAGTGGAATATGGCCGTATGTGCCAGTGGAATCCAGCCATATGAGCCAGTGGAATCCAGCCATATGTGGCCGTACAAGCCAGTGGAATATGGCCGTATGTGGCCATACAAGCCAGTGGAATACGGCTGTACAAGCTAGTTATATATAGCCACTTATCAACTTTAATCAGGATATTATCCCACTTAATTGATATCTGACCCTTTTTTTTTCATAGAGCCTATTATTATATGTTTATTTCCCTCTTGCTTATTTTTATTAATTAAAATTCACTTCTTGTTTGAAAATAATTATGAAAATAAAGAAAGATACCTCCTTTTAGCTGTATTTTGCTAGTAAACTGAAGTACCTGTGTTGCAAGTGATAAACGGGATTACAACAGGTTTTCCAACCCACTAAGCTACGGCGAAGTGTAGATGTATGTGGGTCCCCTCAACGAAGTTGATTGGTCGCCCACGGGTACTTGAAGACATTTGTTGACCGCTTAAGCTTCATAGGAGTTCCCACACAAACATGATACTAGGAAATCCACGTTGAGTTTAATCCCTTCGTGGGCTCGGCGTCAGCCTGGCCATTGGGGTCTATTCTCGTTCGTGGTGGGCCACAACTATCTAACTAATAATATTCCATGGCGCTTGTGCGCTGGCTGTGGTCTTGGTGATACAAAACAACTATATGGATGACTGAAGACACAGAGGTCCTCGCTGCATGGTTTCAGGCCCAATTTCAGGAGGATTTCACGGAGGAGCTTGTACCACCGCACCGGAGCCACATAGAGCCTTCAAAAGCTGCCGACACATTCCTGGGATGTTATATCCTGGCGGACATTGGGTCCAAACCATGTCCGAGTGGAGGAACGCGGACGTGACGTCGTACTACTTGATATACAGGTTGAACTTGTTTGCGAGGGCCATCATCACTCGAAAAGAACGGCTAGCTAGCGTGGCGGCGAACGTGTCCTCTCCATTGTTAGGTTGTATGTCCCCTCTTACGCACAGTCTTGCCTTGAACTTCAAGAGATATCCAGCCTTATCGAACTTGCACTTTCACACCCATTTCAGTGGAATAGGCGTTAAGCCAGCTGAGGAGTGAGACACAAGAAGGAACGTGTCGAGCTCTTTTAAAGCCTGTATCTCTACAATCTCCCCTGGAAAAAAGCTCCGTTCTCGCAGCAGCCTTTCAACGAAGAACATAATAGGAATTCTTCTATTGAAAATAAAAGATTTTGATAGTAAAGTTAATGCTGAATACCTCATCGGTCTCTCCTCGAACCGTTGAGAGCAACAGGACACTTTTTGATGGTGTGCAGACCGAGGATGGCAGTTTGTGGGAGATTAAGGATTGGGGGCACCCATGAGAGAGACCCGAAGATGCCGTCCTTGCTGATCGTCAAAGTGCCTCGAGCTATGTCCTCGAGAGTATTGAAGTTTAGTTCCGCAGCTGACTGTTTAATAGTAAGTAACCAGACCCATGGCCTCCGCATTCCGCACAACTGGCGCGACTGGCCCCTTCAATCAAGCCATTAACTGCAGGGATATCTTTCATCGGCAGACACACGCGCTGGAGAAGGTGTCGATGAACCCGAGTTTAACACCTGTTCTCTTCAAAATATCGTCTCTCTAGAGCTTTCGGAAATCCATAAGCGGCCTCATATAACTTCGTTAAAGGTGGTAGGAGATGCGGCAGTATACCGGGACTACTTGAAGCGTTCAGCGATGCGCAATCCCATACGGTTCATTTCCACGCGGCGCTCCTCGCGACACCTATGGATGCTGCTGGCACTACTTATCAAGGCTTCGGATGGACGGTTAGCTCGGGGCGTTGGGGAGCCAGCAGGAGCCGCCTGCAGTGGGCTTTGAGCGGGGTCTTTTGCTGCCTTGCTGCTAGGAGATAGAGGTTGAGCTTGCTGGCCGTGAGTAGAACTCTCTTGTTTGCTGGCCGGAGCTCCTGTGGCCCTGGTTTGAGATAGGGGATTGCAAGTCTCGGCTGCCAGCTTAGCATTGGAGCCCTCGCTGCTGCCTCCGGGCTCGAGAGGGGCGAGATCTTGGCTAACTATCACCATATCCTCTGCATTCATGAGGAGCCTCTTTGATCGTTCCAGCTTCAAGGGCCTTGACCACCATATCGATTGATCTTATCCGTTTCCATCATCACAATCTCCTCGTCCTACCCCATGAAATCACTAAATTGCTTGGTGGATTGTTTCAGTGTTCCTTCAGAGATGGACTCTGCCATCCGCGGGACTTTGATCGTGATCGCAACTACATATCTTCGAGCTTGATGCATCATGACTAGAAGGGGAAAGGTCATACTACCACCGAGCTCGTGGTAGCCGAGCCCAAGTAGGCCGGCTTAACGAGACGTCTACAAAGCATGATTAGCGAAAACATCGTAGGAAACCTTGGACACTGCTGTAAAACCGAGGTATCCAGAAAAGAGCCTGCTCGCTCTTTGAGTTCGGTTACTATTCGCGTCTTTTTATTTTTATTTTTTATGTCTGTGGCGTTTCTCAAATATCAGCGTCGCTCTCGCATATGGTCCAGTTTCTCTTGGGCTTGTCAGTCAGGCCCTACAGTTGGTATGAAACAACAGCTTCGAAGTTTTCGTATGGAAGGGGGGAGAAAAGAAAGAGGAAGAAGTTTTGAAGTGGTGAGAATAAGTAGAACGACGTTGAACTTGGAAATTTCTGTCGTCTACACTATGGCATTGATGTGGATGAGAGTGTAAGTCTTCGTTAAGTTGGCGACTTGCCATCATCATTCCTTGGACGGCGAGATAATCTCGCCTTCAAAGCATCACTAAAATTCAAATGAAAGTTTGGTGCAATCTATTGATGACCACAGTCTATCGGGCTTTGCTAAACTAGAGAAGCCCAGAGAAGCTGGCTGCTCCCAAGTCTCGAACCATGAGCAGGCCAGCTTTGAAAAACGCATTTTGATTCGATCTAGAAACAACATATGACGTCCCCCTTGAATGCCCACATTTTCTTCTAGCAACGAGAAACATTGAATGCCATTGATGCCATTGATTTCTCCTTTCTCAGCTCAGCCTGCCATCTCTTCCTCACTGTTCTTATCTTTCTTCCTTCCCCGCTTAACTATTTCGTGTGTATAGAGGGATAAAAAAAATAAGGAAAGAAAAGAACCATTCCATGATTTTTCCCCCGCCATGTCCAAAGAACGATAAATGAGATCCCACATCTATTTGGTCCTCACTAACGAACTCCACTAAACATTGCTGTTTTGTTTTTACCTCATCCCCGCGGCTTAAACCTCACCTCCGCCTCCATCGTAGCTGTTTTTTTCTCCCCTGTTTTCAAGATTCCAAGAACTAAACTCTGGTGTAGTCTCTTTTCCAGTCCTCTTAAGCAAGCCTCGTCACCCGAGGCCATCTCTCCCCAGCCGCCTTCTTAAACGCCCCCACCTCGCCACTTCTCCACGCCTTAAGCGTCTCCAACACCTCCTGCGCCGCCTCCGGATCCGCCCCCGGCAATCCCACGACGTCCAGCAGCTTCTTCTCGCACGCGCTCTTGTCGGCGCTGCCCAGGAGCTTCTGCACGCGCACGGCAGCGAGCACGTGGCGCGCGCTGCCCTTGTTGGCCGCCAGGAACTCGTCGTTGATCTTGCCGAGGTCCGCCGACTCGGCGATCGCGGGGAACTCGCTCTTGATGACCGTGGCGATCTTGGTGGGCAGCGAGGCGAGCTCGGGCTTGACTACGTGACGGAACTCGATGATCCTCTCGTGGACCTTGGGGTTGGACCTGTCGAGAGCGATGGCGGAGTTGAGGCACTGCAGAGCAAGCAGGTATTTCTCTGTAAGGAAAGAAGAGAGTTACAAATGTTAGTAAAGGAAAGAGAAATAAGGAGAAAAAAAAAAGAAAAGGACAGGATGGAGACGGGATGTATAAAAAAAAAAAAAAAAACCTACTGCGTCGAATGTAGACGTCGAATCCAGCAAGCTGCGCATCCAGCCTCTTCGGCGTATACTGCAAGAGAGGCGTAAGGAACTTGACCGCCTCCTTCAAAGGCTCCTTGGTCGCCGCAAGCTGAAGGCCGTGCGGGTCCTCGTCTACCTTCTTGGGCTCGCCGCCCGCAGCCGGTTTGGGCTTGTTAGGATCTCGCTTGGCAGCCTGCTCCGCGACTTCTCTCTCCAACCGCTGCTTCTCTTTCCGCGCCTTGCGCGCAGCCTTCTTCCTCTCCTGGTCGTCATCTCCGTTCGCGCCATCTGCGCCGTTGACGCCGTTGGCCGACGGCTTGTCGTGCATCTTGAGGTACATGTCAACGGCGTCCAAAGCCGGTCTCGTGTAGAATGGATGCTCGTATAGGCGGTCCTCCCATCGGACCATGTCGACGTAGGCCCGCACTTGGCCCTTTCTAAGATAGAAGCTGTGGAAGTCGAACTGATCGTCGTGCCACACTTCGAAAATGTTGAAGATTTGGTGAAACCTCTTGAGAGCCATGCCGATATTACCCCGTCGCGCGTGCGCCTCTCCGTCTTCCGTGAGGAACCAGAGACATTGCATGTCGAGGAGATCGTTGATCGGTCCGCCGAGCGTGTCGGCTCTGGTGAACAGCCCCATGGTCTTGAGCGCCTTTTCGGTCTCATCGTTACGGAGCTGGTACTTCGCAGCCTTGGTGTTAATGTAACGATCCTTGGTATCTAGGGATCGCGCCTTATCCATGACCTCGGCTGCCTTGGCAAGGTCTCCAGTATGCTTGTATATTCTGGCCTTGGTCATATGGAAGTCAACGCTATCAGGTATCCTCTCGATTGCGCGGTCAATGTATTCCAGGGCCTTGGCAAGATCTCTGCTGAGGTGGTAGTTGTAGTGTTGCGCGAGGTAATATAGCCCGGCGGTTTCTCCTTTGGATTCATCGCCCTTCTCCTTGCTATCGGTATCGTTCTTGCTTCGCGACTCGGTGTACTCGGAAACTAGCTGTAAGAGTGTGTCTTTCTTGAACGTATCTGAGTAGAGATGCTTAAGGTTGGCAAACGTAGACGGAATGCCCTTGTCCAGCATGAAAGCCAAATAAGTCCTTGCAGCGTCCACAAAGTCGTCGCCTATAGTACGCCAGTAAAATGTTAGTAGCAGGTAACTAGCCGTGGGTAACAAAACGATCTTTGGGCAGCATATGGAAGAATGAGAGGGGGAAAAAAAAAAGAAAATGAAGAATCATCTTACCTTGGAGGAAGTCAAGGGGCAACCTCTTAGCGGCATCGCTTCGGGGGAACTTGGCCGCGTACTCGTCAAAGATGGCCTTGCGATCAGCGGCATCGTCCTTGGCGATACCAGAAACGGAGAGGAGGCCCTCGTAGTATTCGGGATGCTCAGGATTCCTCTCGATCAGGACGCGGTAGGCACGGGCGGCTTCCTCGTTTTGTTCGAGTTTGGCCAAGTACTCAGCTCGCCTTTCTAGTACGGCGAGGCGGTCGAGGTTCTGCTTAGCACCCGTCTCGAGATGCTCCAACGCACGCTTGTAGTCGCCCTGCTCCGCGATGAGGGAGTTCTTGTACATGACGGCCTCCGAATTCTCAAAGTCTAGGCGGGAGGGGGCCGTCTTCAGCGTCTCTTCGTAGGTCGTAAGAACCTTCTCGGCTTCGGCGAGATCGCCGGCAAGGTGGTGGGCAACGGCAAGGGCGGTCCAGGCTTGGCGGAATTTGGGGCGGGCCTGAAGCATGGTGTAGCGGCTCTGGATGTGTCCTTGGTAGTCCCTCATCTGGATCTGGAGAATGGCAAGGTCGCGCTGAATCTGGTTGTTGTCGGGGTCGAGCTTCAGAGCGAACTTGTACGCCTTGATAGCCTCCTCGAAGTTCTTAACCGAGCGGTAGAGCAAGCCGTAAACATGCCAGCAGATGTGCGACTTCATGTCGACGGTTAGAGCTTCCTTGGCTAGCGCAAAGGCCTCGTCCGTCTTTCCCTGGGCGTTCATGATGAGCGCCTTCATGGCCATGGTGTCTCCATGCTTGGGAACCTTTTTAAGGATCAAGTCGGCCGTCTTGATGCCACGTTTGTACTGCTTGTCCTCATAGTTGCGGATGACTTGGCGAAATAGCGACGCCTCCTTCGCGTTTAAAGGTTGCGGCATCGCGGCGGATTTGTGAGGGGAGGGCGGGGAGGGGAACTCGTTAGGAAATTTCGGACGGCGGGTAGCTGCTCCTCCTTGTCGTGATAGATATGGAGGAGTCTAGAGGAGGGAGGAGAAGGAACAGAGCGCCGTGGGTGGTACGACGACCTATCGACAACAAGCATGGGTTAGCAAAGCAGGCCAAGGGGAACAAGAAGACGTCGCAAGCGTCAATCAACAAAACGAACAATTGAACCCAATCTGGCTGACGGGGCCCAGAAGCGGCACGCGACTTTCGAGGGGTAGGGCTGAGGGGTTGGTGACGACTGAGGAAGATGAGACCCAAGCGCGCAAGGGTACGTTTCACAAGCGAGAGAGGAAAGAGGAGGAAAGACTCACTTTCGAATAATTGACACAGCCTCTGGGACCCGAGAAAAGGAGCCGATAGGTGAAGTCGGAAAGAAGAGGGAGGTTGGCGAGAGTCCGGGATTCGAAGCTGGTTGGTGGTAGGAAATTATGTATGACTCGGAGTATTTTTTGAAGCTGCTGAAGGCCGCGGGTGAAGATCAAAAAGGTGGTGTGGATCAGCGAACCTGCACCAATGACAGGAGCAAAAAGGTAAAGAGATGGAAGAAAATTTGCACCTGGTTTGGGGGGGGAAGAATAGGCCAAAAACAGCAGAGGTGATGCAGCCTCGTACGTGTAAAGTTTTGTGGAGGGTGGTGCCAAGTTTGTCCCACAGGGCCACACTAAAAACATTGAACCGGCTGTTGTTGGACAAAGTCAAGGCTGAGGCTAGCAGATTGAATAGTTGCATATGAAGAAGGAATTAAATTGTTTGAAATCAGAGATCAATCTATCTCCTAATCCGATATATCCTTCTAGCTACGAGAAAGACTAGTAGTACGAAGCAGTCGCTTTGCAGCTTGAATTGCATTCATTGAAGCTATTCCACAGTAGCGTACTAGCGGGGTCTATCTATTATGGGGGTTATTTACTGGTGTTGTACAAGGGATTCGTTTCATAGCTCGTGATACCACAACCCCTCATTTCTTTTTCGGCCACATTATCTCCCAAAAGAGGAGTATTGCTCTCTCCAAAGATCGAGCGAAGTGTTAGCTGGAAGGCCGGTCCTTGCTCTTTGACCAGGATTCGAATGCTGCCTCCCAGTTACCAGGGCTCTCTCCGCACCGCTCTTGTACTATGCTCCACGTCCGCATTCGCACGATATTCTCCACGGTCCTTTCCTGTCGAACAAGGCTCGCAAGCAGTTCTGTCCGCGGCTCCTTGGGGAAGAATCGGGCCGAGTAAGGATCCAGCCGCTCATCCACTATCCTCTGCCTATCCTTTTCCGATTCCGCCTCTCGAAGCGCCGTGTCGGGGTCAAGGGGATCAGGGCTCGTGGCCACCATTGCGCAGTAATTCAGCACTTCGGTGCGGACCTGCCACGTTGGGAATAATATCTTGTCCTTGAATGACGCACACGCCTGAGGCTCGATGGTATGGGTCATGGACCTAGGTCCGAGCCGTTCGGTGGACTGCGGGTCGAAGCCTTGACGTGATGGTCGCACGAGCGCATTGAGCTGCTGGGATATCGAGTCGTCGAGTGACGAACGGGAGAGACGTAAGAAGTCTCATGACACAATGTTAGTTGCCACTGGTTCCCGCGTCCTAGGTCAAGGGGAGCTCGGATCATGTATGACACGAATGGGGTTCCCCCGCAGACGTCGACTCACCTCGTAATGTCCCAGACGAGAAACACAGCTGGGGTGTCAGCTGCGGAGCGTCTCGCCTAGCACTCATGGTGGAGAATGCTGCTGGTAGTTGATCGGTAGGGTGGGAATTAGAGGATGGGGAGGGGGGAGCAGCATCCGCTCGGGGAGCTGGCTTGGAGCTGGACCAAAGTGACCACGCCACGATGACTCTCTGTGTACAATCGCGGCTTGCGAGCAGTTGTTCGAACTAGAATGATGCAAGCTCTCGAAATGGATCCGAATGAATCCGGAGGAGCCGTCGCTGTCGTATGTCTGTCGTGTATCCGTCGTATGCCTATCAAAATTATGTAGTGGCCTAGATCTTACAAGAAAATAGGTAGGTTTTTGCAACGAACGGTCGATGCTGTCATGGCTCGATGCCATGTCCGCGCCACCTTTGAGGCTGAAGGCGGGTTTGCGCGGTATGATTACATAAGCTATTTCGATTGTATGATGTATCTTGTAGTTTCAAAGTGTGTTAATACACTGTTCCTTCACCTTTGTCGAATGTGAGGTCTCGTCACGAAAGCTAAAAGTAGCGATAATAACATACTGAGTATTACTTCCTAGTTTACAGCAAAGTCTGACTAGCTCGCGGAAAGCATGCTGGATCTGGATGGAGGGCTTGACATGCAAGGATCTTGACTATCTCGCTCACAAATTGATCCACCCCCAAGCCGCACCCAAGTAAAGTACGCCTCGAGGAGAAATCTACGAGGTAAGATGATATTAACATTATTTGAAAACTCGTCTTATATCTAAGGTATTCTGACTCATGATTATAAGTCCGAAGAGAGTGAGACGGTCCGGTGTGGCCCAGTAAGCATCGAACAAGAATAAAAGAGAGAGATGGTCGAACAGTACTGTGGAATTTAACCAATTGAGACCGTCGGATTCCCACTCATCAACGGGCATTGAACAAGGACGACAAGAAACATTGAACACTTCCAACGGAATGGAAGCAGTGGGACAACGGGGCAACGGGACAACGGGACTATGAAGATAACACTGAGGTAATAAGACGGAGCGGTGTGGCCCAGGAGAAACATCTAACAAAAATGAAAGGGATAGGTGATCGCCATGGTCAGAAGTCGAACCTATTGAGAACTACCACACGAAGCCTGTATATAACAAGGCTTAGAAAAGGCGGATTCCCTAATACAACTCTGTATGGAGAAAGAGCTTGTCGAGGGAATCTGCTCATTTCGTGTAAGGTGCGCATCGTCCTACTCTGGTCTTGGCCGACTCTTGGTACGATGTATCCTGGCGAATGATGGATCTCGCCAATACATGTCAAATGTAGGTAGCACAAATTACAATTGCCCAAAGCAAGAGTCGAGTTGGTTTCACTGGCCCTTTTGGAGCACCAGGCATCATGTGCATTTGTGGCAATTTTAAATTCCGAAAAGGGCGTGGAGGCATGGGTAGATTTGACGGTCATTGGACTCATTGGCCCCGAGTCTGCAGTGCGTTGGTCCTGTTCCTGACTAGCACGAAGGACGAAAGTCCACTACGAAGCCCACTGGACTAGGATGGATCTAACTCCGATGGAGCCTTTTCAACATTGAGATGGGGAAGCGGCATGACGCCAAGCGGACCGAGCCGGCTAATTATGAGAGAGGTCAAGCGTGCTGGCTCGCAAGAGGACGAGAACGAGAATGAGTGCGAGTGGGTTTGTGGCTCGTGGCCTCGTTCAGTTGCTCAAGCCTCTGTACGAAGAAAGTAGGCGCAAATGTGGTTGTACCCAACTGATCCTCCAGGTGGAAACTGGGCATGGGAGGATCATGAGTCCGCACCACACTACGACCTGCCCCAGGGCCAGATCCAACTGGACCGTCTGCAGCGTACATTAGCGATCGGTGCCCTGCAACAGCCAGACATTGATCAATCGATCAAATCCTTCCTGGTTTTGTCTCCATGTTTCCACCCGATCTCTTTGCGTTCACCTTACGAAGAACACGCTTGCAGTGTCGGCCCCCAACCTGCACCTCCAGATCGTGATCGTGATCCTAGATATTGATACCTCCTCCGGTCCTCCGGTGTCTATTGCGAACCGCTGCTACGATTAGAATCGCCACTATCACTGTCTTGATCATCAATGACTTCAGTGTTCATGTTAGATATCGACAACGAGTAGCAGCAACACGAGTAACAACAACGACGACGACAATATCATCACCATCACTCCCACCAACCCCACTGCTGCTACTATGCATCTCGTCTCCTATGTTATTTGGTCCCTCGTGGGCTTGCTAGCCTACCTTGGGACCGTTGTCAATGCTGCCAAGAGCGGCGTGGTGGAAATCGACCTGGTCTTCCCGCGCAACAACGAGACATACGCGCCGACGGATAAATTCCCTATCGTCTTTGCAGTGCAGAATGCTAAGATGGCCAAATATATCCAACCTACAATCAGCTCGCACGTCTTTGGTTGGGTCCAACCACGGGTATTCGGATCCAATTTTCGTTCACTGAGAGGTATCAAGTTCTCCAGCGACACCGAATATGTCTACCACTACGTGGACCTCAGCTCGGAGGTGGCTTATCAGCTGTACTTTGGTGTTGCTTGGAACATCTGCAACATGACTACCAATGACAGCAAGAGCGACGGTCAGGCCAACTTCCTCGAGATATACAGTTCCAAAATCGACCTCAACATCGAGAAAGGCGGGCAACCCGTCGATCTTGTCGCTGCTACAGCCAATAACGAGACATGTTCCGCCACGGGAGTTGCCATCAACGTGACTGACGAAACGCGCAAAATTTATCGCGTCAAGGGCCATACTTGCGTGGTGTTAGAAGAGTCCTCTTCTCCCACGATAAATGCGACCCGCCCCTGCCGGGTTCAGATCGACACGGCTGCGGCCGCCAGTATATCCGCCGCCTCCTTGGATACAGTATTATGCGAATATATATTCCCGCCCGCCCAATGTCCAAAAGGCAGCGCTGCCCAGAAGCTGGTCGTTGCAGGTGTCGCGAGCTTCGCGGCTGCTTTCAGCGCTATTGGTTTCCTTCTTGCCTGATCAGACAACAGCATGGGTGACTTGTTGGCTTAACCCAGCACCCCGCCACCATCTTAACGACGACCCCGGGGACCTCTTTTTTCATGTATTTTTTTTCTATAATGCAGATATAGGGTTTAATGGTAGAGATAGAGCCAGGCTGGACAGTTAATGTGGCGGCGATAGAAGGGCCACGGGCTTTGGTGTCAACACCAGTGGGAGGCCCAGGTGACAACATGACTTGGTGGTGTGCCAGAACAGAGATCCCCTCTGCAAGGGGAAGGTTGGAAAGGAGAGGTTTCCTCTCTTTTCTTTTGAAGAAAACTTGTCTCATTCGAGATAGTTCAATTTTATCGAGTTTTGTAAAGTGTCAAAAGTGATTCAAGCTTTATGAAGTCTTTTCTCAGCGCTGCTTTGTCCTAAGACGGTGGTAGAAATTGAAGACAGTCAGTGCCAGCAGGGCACAGGTGGCAGGAAAACTTGGGCCGCGGCGCTGGGGCTCTCGTTGAAAAAGGAAGCGGCGATCCTTGTTGCCATTGTCCAAGAAGAAATCTCGATGCTGGAGTTTACGAATTTACTTCGTCCCTCGGCCAGCATCAGTTGCAAATGAATCAGGCTTTCAACCAGGGATGCGAGTGCACTTCAGGGGGTTTGAGCAATTAATATTGATCTACTTGGGACGAAGTACGAAGTATTTAACCTGGTCAAGAACCCCGAAGCCATGCAAGGCACCATAACCGAATCGAATCCTAATCCTGGCTGGCGATCTCCTGTCCAATCTCAGGAAGCTTTGGTCACCCCTGGCCTGACGCTAACTTCTAGGTCTGCTCAAAGCCCGCAACCCCCGGCGGCATCCTTCGTATGAGCCTCTGAGGCTTTAAGCACTCATCGTACTGCAGGGGTGCTTGCTGTGCGACTGTGCAGTGTGCACTGACATTCCTCGATATTCCTTCTCAGTCGATCTCTTCCTCAAAAATACCAAGTCGCTGAGTCTCTACAGATGTCCACCATGGACTTGCATTGCATTGGCTGTGCGAAGTACGCCACCGCAAGACTTTTGTCGTACGTTGGAGCTTCGCTCACTGGGAAATGCGGTGTGCGTGAGCTGCGGGCTCTTTTTTTTTTCCCTCTCTTCTCTTCCCTTTCCCCTTTCCCCCGCCTCTGTTTCGCCCTTCGAAACTCGGCTCTTCGTTCAATGATATGCCTGGCAGCGTTGTTGATTCCATACTTCGTACAAGGTACTGGGATAGCGTGAGAATGAATGTCCGCGAAGAGAGCGTCCCGTGAAAACATTCCAACGGCGTCATCGACGGAGACAGGCCGGAGACCGCGCTATTCACTCGCGTGTTCCTCTTCAGGCTTAACTCGTCAATTGATCGACCGAGAACAGCAATCATTGGCCTCTTCTCCCACCTGGACCCTGCCCGCTCGGCGCACTCGCTGCCACCTCGGGCGCCACCCACGGGGATCCATCAATAAATACACGCACATCCATGCTTTCCAGTTGGTCTATTTGTGGTGGATGTGGATGCTTTGCGTTCTGACCTCCCCGACTTTATCAGGGGCCGGGCCGCCAATAAGAGGAACTGAACTATTGAGTATTCTGCATTGGCTTTGCCTACTTTGTACTTCATCGAAAGACGAAAACGGTCCAGGGACTCCTTTTTTCTCTCCCTTTCTTCTCCGTGTATTATACTAATAGATGTAAACCCTCGGACGGGCGTTAAGCTTTTTTCGCTGGAGGCTCTCGTCTCATTCCAGTCGTCTTATCCTTTCCCACCATCGCCCTTCCAATGAGCTTGATGTCCCTAAGTGACGACGCTTCGGTCTCCTCGCCCCGCCATGAGACCGCGGCCATGTTTCCCCCACAGCTAGGACGGCCGAGAGGACTCGCCAAGCTCAAGGGCAAGGCCCAATCCGTCTCCAAGAGCGTAAAGACCATCGCCTCGACTCTCAACTCCGCGCCGGTCACCTTGGCGGCCGTCGCTAGGGAATGTAGCTTAACGGCCGATGCTATCGAGCAGGCCGGACGCCTCCCGCGCATCATCCCTGGCATCGAGGAGCTCGTGTGGCCGTTGTCTAACTTGTTGACACAAATCCAAAGCTTGATCGATCGGATTCCGTATTCCGAGGGTGGCGGCGACCAGGACTCTCAATTGGTTATTATCTGGAACGAGTCGGCCATAAAGAAGGCAACCGCAAGTTTAAAAGCTATTAGGACGTCGCTCTTGACGTTGATGAACCATTCAATCACGCAAGTATTTTCCCTCCCTAGATATCGACAGCATTCCAGAGGACTGTCCGCCACTAACAAGGCAATTTTGCTTCCCTTCCCCTAGTGACAAGAATGCCACGGCTATCAGCGTAAAAGGAGGCTCAGCCATGTCAATAAGAAGCCATGATCTCGACAGCTCGTTCGCCTTCTCCGTCTCAGGTTTCTCCGCCCCAGGGACCCGCCCGCCAACCCGCGCATCGAGCATGGCTCTGTCACTCGTCTCTCGAAGAGAGCGCCAACTATGTCAGCTCCTTCACTTGGCCATTGACAAGAAGAAGAGTGCCGCCGTCGTGGAATTGCTTCAGCAGGGAGCCGACCCCAACTTGCGAAGGGCCGGCTCGACGTTGTTACCCCTACATCGAGCGATCAATCTCGAGGATGAGGAGCTGGCCACCGTACTGGCGGCGGGGGGAGCAAACATTAACATCACCGACGGGGACGACCACGGAAGGGCCGCGCTGAGCAAAGGTATCGTCCGTGGGTTCTCTAACAAGTTCACCGCAGCTCTCTGCGAAATGGGGGCCAGCGTCCAGGCGGTGGATAGCAATGGCGCCTCGGCACTTCACCACGCGGCGCTGCTGGATCGAGAGGACGACACCATCGGCGTCCTCATACTTGCAGGAGCGGACGTAAATTTACGAGATCAGCAAGGATTCACCCCTCTAGCCACGGCGGTCTCGCGAAGTCGTTACAGGTCTGCGCGACAACTTCTCGAATACGGAGCAGACTTAGGAACGAAGCTTCCAGGTGAGAAACCTATTCTACATCTCGCCATCCAGGAACGGGACCGGGCATTGTGCGACCTGTTGATCGAGTGGGAGGCGGACATCGAGGAAGAGTATCACGACCACTCGCCCTTGGTATTCGCCATTACCATGGCCTGCTTCGATATCGCCCACAGCCTGATTAACGCGGGCGCCGATATCAACCGGAGATGCGGCAATGGGAATTTCCCGCTCCTGGCCGCCATCTCGGCTGAACATGTGCCTCTTACGAACCAACTCTTCGACCTCGAGGCCGCCGTCAACGTGGCAGGTTCTCGGGGGTATTATCCCATTCACATGGCCGCTCACAGGAACAGAGTCGACATGCTCCGCCAGCTGGTGGCTGCCGGATCCGAGATAGATCCCGAGACGACAGACGGAGAGACACCGCTATGGCTCGCCGTGAAGCTACGAAACCAGGACGCCATCGACTTCCTCATCGACGTCGGCGCCGACATCAACCACCGAATAAACCCCAAGGAGACCATGCTCTCCATCGCCGTCGAAACAAACCAGCGAACGATAGCCCAGACTCTCATCAACTCGGGCGCCGACACGACAGCCCTCCTCATCGACGACGACGGCACGGAATCCACGCCGCTTCACCTCGCCGCCGAGTTCGGCCTCAACGACATCCTCCGCCTCATGGCCGACGCCGGCGCCAACCTCGAATCCAAGGTCTGGCCGGGCTACACCCCTCTCTTCTCGGCTGTTCGAGCGGGAAATCTCCCGACCGTCAAGACGCTCGTCAGGAGCGGCGCGAGCACGCAGGCGAGGTCGCTTGCGGGCGAGACCGTCCTCTTCGTCTCGACCGCCCACGTCCCCGTCCTCAAGTATCTCCTCGACCTCGGCATCAACGTCAATCACCGCGATCACTACGGCGCTACGGCTCTCCACCACGCCGGTAGCCAGGGTCGCCTCGCGGCCGCCAAGGTCCTGTTACAGCACGGGGCAAAGTCTCTACACGCTAATGTGGTGTACGACTCGCTCGACGACTTCAAGGCTGGGTCGAGGTACAGACAGGGGACGCCTGCGGGCCTGGCGAGACAGAAAGGGCACAGAAAAGTTGCCGACATTATTGATCGATGGAAGTATAAGCGATGATTTCCTCCCCCACACAAAGTAAAAAGGTAAAACGAACCTTGGGAGAAGCGAGAGGATAGCCGGGGTCCTTCCCCAACACCGCCTCTTCCTTTCCGGCGCGATCCTCGCTTCGGTGGACATTTTTTCGTCCCAACGAGCCATCTCTCGTTTAATGGGCTTGCCTTCTTTGAACACTCCCGTCCCCTTTCGGCATCTAGCTTTCTGCACCTGACCATCGTCTCCTCCTTTTTAGGGAAGAATAAAGAAAGAGAGAGGGGGTGGTATGGCCCTTCCCGAGTGGAGGTGTAAGTGCCGAACAGGTTGCATTCTGTGACAACTGGTCGCCTCGGCAGGTAGATGTCGTCCGGGCGTTCTAACCCCAGATTACATCCAAAATTACACGATCACACCGGCTCAACTGAGTAGGGAAAGGAGGGAAGTAGGGGGGACGCATCGGATCGTGTCTGAGGAGCACGGCCTCTCCGTCGACAGCAACTTGGGATCCCCAGACCGCTGAGAAGTCTGATTTTCCTTTAGCCACCCTGTCTTCCCCTCTACCCGCCCTTTTTTTTTTTTTTTTTTCCTTTGTTTGATGTTTGGATGGCTATAGACACTCGGAGTCCCTCTCGAACGAGGCCACGGCCGGAAGAGGGACCCGGATCGGCACTGGATTGGCCCCACCCTCCACCATAGGGGATGGTTTCTGAAGCTCCGGTCAACAAGGCCGAGAAGCTTTGTGAGACGGCCGGGGGAGCGGAACTACGCTGGAAAGACCAAAGACCCCCCCAAATACCCGTCTCTTCACTCCTTATCCTTGTTTTTTTCTTTTGTATTCTCCACTCTATATAAGCTGAACATTGTTTAACCCCATTATATCTCGTCCGTCACCTCTGGGCCCATACAATCCGAACTTATAGCCTCTATCCTACCCCGTCACCCGGTTTCCTTTCAGGGTCTCCAAAACTCGGCCAAATCGAAGGGAAGAGACATGCTCTCGTGGTTACATCGGGCTGGAATTAAGTCTAAACACATCCCACGACAAAGTTCCCAAACAAGGGGGTGGGCCGGGCATGCGGGAGAGCCTGTCGAGGGAGAATAATACAGCACAGGGATTGAGGATAAAGCACCCGGCTAATAGCCACGTTCACTTCAGCCAAAATACCAAATGGCTTTTGCTATTCGACGCTGTGCCGTCTATTTCGTATTGGAAGGCAGCAAGAGAAATAACACGCAAGGGGAAGGGCAAGAGGGAGAGAAATTGGTCTGGGTTATGAACGTCTACGGGAGGTAAGGTTTACGTCTCGATGCCAGGGGGCGGGGAGATGTGAATACAGGTTGATTCGCAGATCAACCCGTGAAAACAACATGGGGTGTATGGACAAGATGGTGGTGCATCCTATGGTTGCATCAGTTCAAGAATCATTTCTGATCAAGGTTCCTTGGCCTGCCTTGCCGTCCCACAACTCCCTTCAGGGGTTCAACGAACATGTTCGGATCGACGTGTGGTATCATCAAAGGAACATCTTTTCCCTTGCCTCCAGGCCGGCAAATCTACGTCACCAAGCCTCAAGCTCATCGTCGAAGACTGAAACCGAGAAGCTCCAGCCTTCCCTAGCAGCCGATCCGGTCTGCACGATACAGGGAGGCGAGCGCCACTTACGTCTCTTTTTTTCCTTCTTCTTTCTTCTTTTGGCCATTTACCCTCGTTTCTGGGAACAAGACCCGCTTCCTTTAGAACGGTACTTTGGCGAGATCACTCCTGTCAGGTACCAAGGCAACTCAGAACCAAAAGGCGAGAGAGAAAAAAAATGACCCGAGGCCGAGGGTTTGTATCTCGTTTGGGAGATTGCTGCGCTTTGCCCGTATACCTTTTGAGGACACCCCTCCTCTTTCAAACCTCAAGCTCACTCCTCTTCGTCTCGTCCCTGGGAAACATCTAATGTCAAGGGATGGTGTGTTATACGGGTGTATGCCAAGAGCATAGGATTTGTGAATTAAAAAGCAAAACGGGGGGCGTCAAGCGGCGGGCTTTCTGCCCTTGAATAACCCGGAACTCTGCTGGAAAGCAATGAATTTGGTGCCCATTTACCCATTTTCCCCCGAGGCGGTACCGAGGACAAGAGCCGGCTTGTATGAGAAGAAGTAGGAGAAGAGTAGAGGGAGGGATGGGGCGTGCAACTTGGATTAAACAACATTAGGCTCTTGATGGCAATACCAGTCGGTGGGAAGGAAGCTGAGGGGGACTGTTAGCAGTACTTTCCACCGAGCCTGCTCATCGAATACATTGCGAGCCGCAACGAAAAGGAAGCCGTGTATGAGATGGCATCTCGAACGCCCGGGCTTCTTTCTTCCGAGAAAAGACGGCGATTGAGAGAAAGCTTCCAAGCCATGTGAGAGAGAGAGTCCATGAGAGTCCACCTTGACGCCTCCTCGCCAGGAACGATTTTTCTCCGATAGTGATCAGTCCTCGCCAAGATCCTCACTTTTCTTTCTGGCGTCGCCCTCTCCCCGGCTTTTACCCTACCTTCCCCTTGAAATGGATATGGGAGAAACATATCCCACACCGATGGTGCCTCATACATTGAAATTAACCGCCGCTTCACTCCCAGAACTCCCAGAGCGAGGCCTGTATAGATACACACCCTCACTTTCTTATCCTCTCGTCTCATGCTGTGCGTCCGTAGAGTATGAGACAGCCTCTATCATTCGTATAATACCACCTCTCGTTTGTGTTGTCTCATGTTCCCGGTTCTATCTTTTTTCCTTAACCCCTTGCCGTTCCGTGGCATGTATGAGTGCTAGAATGGAGTGTGTTGTTGTAAGTGTACATTTCTCGTTGATGGCTTTTGGCCTATCCCGGGCAGGCGGTTCTAGGACCAAGATATTGGAGATGAATTTATGACGGATTTCCTCCAATGTGCAAACTCTTTTGGGGTTTTAGTATGTTTCTCCTGTATGATGCCTAGCTTGGCGGCATGAACGAGCGTACAAACGTCGGGAAAAGGCGTCTCTAAAATGCAGACACCGGATGCTCCTGCGGATGGCGTTTCCCAAGTCGTCCGCTCCCTACTTCGCTTCGAGAAAAAAACATGAAAAAAGAGCAGTAAAAAGATCCCGGAAACGCACCCCGCTCCACACCTGCAGATGGTCAATCTCCTCGATAACTCGTCATGTGGCCCTCGAAACGGGACGAGAAAGAAGGGACCTAGGCCCCGCCGCGTATGCATATGGGTCTCCGCATCTTCTGCGGGAGGGGAAACTGCACCTTCTTTGAAGTATCACAAACGGCGGTGCTCGTCAACTTGGAGAGAGAGGGGGGAAATGTTTGTGTGTGGGGGAGACGGTTAGGTAGCGAGAGCCAGCGCGGGGAAAGGACCAGGAAGTACGCAGTCGTGGAGTTTGGGAGTCTGATCGGAAAGTGGAAGAGTCTGGAATGGGGAGGGAGGGTGATCTGAGACATCGAGAATTGTGTTAATAGTTCTGTAATCAGGAACGGTGATGAGGAGACGGTATAGCCTTTGACCGAGGTGGTATGGAGCACCACGTCTTAGAGAGGCTTAGGAGATGCAATGTTACATGAGAAGCAAGACATACAAACCTCGGCCGGGTCTCGCTGGACTACCTGCCAGTCCCCTGTGTTAGCGAGAGACCAGAGAGCTGCCGGAACTTTCGCTTTCACGCTCCCCAGCTCAAACTAGAGGAGTGACAATAACGAAACTAGGGACCAGTACGCCAGCTCAATATAGAGTCGCCGTTCTCCTCTCGCACCCCTTCTCGCGTCTCTCTTCTCCTCATCCCCATCACCCGACATCTTGCAGAGCCCAAATTTCCTACGTCCCTCCTCCCCCTCCCCCCTTCCCATTACCCCATTGTCTCTTCTGCCCCTTGCATATCCCCTTCCCTCCCTCTGCCGCTGACCGAGCGGCTACGGGATAATATCTCGTTACGAGGGAAATCCATACTTTAGAGAAAGAAAAGCGAAAACGAAAAAGGGACAAGGAAAGGAATCCCAGGGGATGGGAAAGGCGAAGAGGGGGCCTTCACTATGGGTAAAGACGATGCGTCTTTAGCGAGAATCGCTTGCGCAGAGGCTCGCTTGCTCTCGAGTCTTTGGCTAATGTGGAGCCGCCTTCTTTTCCGTGTTTATCTCTCTCTCCCCTCTGTTCCCCCATAATATTGGGCGACCAAGGATATTGAAATCATTCTGTTAGTAGATCCAGCTCTGTCTGGTGAGTGGGATGAGGATGTAAGAGAGGTCACTCGATGAGAGTGGTAAGCTTTGGAATTTGTGCCAGCATACCGAATGGACAAAGAAAATCAGATATCGATGATTCGATGGGCACAAGTTGTCGGGCATTCACGAGCATGAATTTCACGGCTCTAGACTCCCTCATAAATTGAACGTATTTGCAGCCGAGGATGCTGCATTCTTGCGGTATTCTTGAGTAAAGAGAGTTCCCCATCACAAATAAAGACTTGTGGTGGGTTTAAGCATACATCTACTTCGTATTAGCGCCTGATCTAGTGCATCCACCATCACTCACATATCTTCCTGCACGCACAGCCAGGCTTAGTGCCGGACCTGGCTGCCCATTCGAGACAGCGCAATGCTCTGGTCTGACTGGTCCGATCGTGCGGTTGATGCTCACAGCCAGGGCCCCCCTTGAAAGCACCCCTGACCTTGCCCGCGTCGTTCATCGCCGAGGTGGGTTTCAAAGCAATACCCTCCATCAGCACAGCGAAGAAGGACAAGACATGGAGCGGGGGATTGGGACCAGCAGTGCCGGACGCCGAGGCAAGGGAAGTGTTGTTTTACCTCGTAGCAGACTTGCTCTGGTCTAATGTTCTTTCGACTGCCGATTTGTCCTTGAACGGATTACTGGCCTGACAAGCGCGGACCAGTTCGACTAGGTACAGGGTGCCATCCACTAGGAGACCCTGGAGGGTTCGCTAATCTCGTCAAATCTTGTGAACGAGGAAGACGAGGTGAGGACAAGAGATTGACGAGAGGATAGTGGCTTGCTAGTCCTGGGGTTTTTAACTTCTTGCTTTATACTAATGCTATTACTATATAAATATAATGCTGAGGGAGTAAAACTTCTTAAGAAAGTGAAAGAGAGACGCTTGTCCATCTATCCACTGGGAGACTTTCGCTGGTTCTACCGTTTCGAGGACGCGTGCATCAGGCAGGGTTCAGGGAAGAAACCCGGCTGCCCTCATTTCACAACCCGAGAATTTCAGGCAATGGGAAGCCACTGAGCCAGAAATAAACTTCATACCAGCGCACGAAGAAAGTGACAGACTTCCGCAAATACTTCGTAGATTAGATTACATAGAACCCACAGCTGCTCTGTGGCATGTCGTGTCATGGTCTTTGGGTAAAAACATGCTGTCGTCCACAAAGCAAAGTAGGATGGCGATATGCTTGCATCTCTTCCTGAACATGCCATCGAATAACTCCTTTGTATAAGTATCCGCATATCATTGACATATGAAGCATTCTATTATGCCTGCGGAGCATGAAGTCGGTTAGCTCAAGTCTGGGTAACAATGAGTGGCGAGGTGGTATCCAGCTAAGAAATCGGAGAAAAAGAACAGAGATTGGAAACAAAAAATAGAAAGAGAGAGAAAGAGGAAGGCTTGGAAAATTTTGTCGCAGAGTAGAGTCGCATTAGGAGAGCTAAAAGCAAAAAAAGAAAAGAAAAAGGGCGAAAACCTGGATCTTTTGGAAGTCGCTTCGCCGTGCCAATGCTGCATCAGAAACCACAACAGGAAGAAATAAAATAATATAAAATGAAGAGAAAAAAAATAGATGTAATTCGAAAAGGAAGCTCGCCTCAAGCGCGTGAAGATGAGTGCTACGTTAGCACTCGCCTCGCCATTTCCGCTGAAACGACCCCCTCCCTTTCCCATCCAGCTTTTCTTTCTTCCCCTTCTTCTTTTCCTAGGCAATGCTCTTCACCTGTGAATCTTCCGATTCTTTTCCCCTTTCGGGATTTTGCCTTGTCCGCCTCAAAGTTTGGTTCTGGGTCTGTTTAGAGACCGTCGACGCTCACCGAACCATGGTTCTTTTGTCAATCCCCAAATTGAGCGCCTTGCAGATTTCTGGGCGATAGAACAGCAGGGTCTCGAGACAGTGTCCTTTCAGATCTGTTATTCCGGGCTTTGTTTCGTCTACATCAAACGCATTGCCTCTCTTGGATATAGCCGCGCCGAAGAAAAGCTTTCCTGTCCTGTAAGACTCTGGATGTGGGCGTCTGCACACTTGCAAAGCGAGCGCTTGGGCACAGCTTGGGCAGAGCTAAGTCGGATCTTCACTTCCTTCGTCTGAAGTTGATCAATTAGTCTGAATTTCGCATGCTTGGCCGCCTCGCTCCTCTCCTTGTGCAGTGCGGGGACGGGAAAGCACTGACGGCTGGGGGCTCCGTGAGCAGCCTGAAAAATGAAAAAGGGCAGAAATTCGACTTGCCTTGGCCTGTCATGTGCAAGTTGTGCTTGACGCAGGTAGATTGAGTACATGCAAGTGTATGTAGGTATCGGCAACCACTGTACCGACTGGCATCGAGACAAAGGCTAACGTCGACGATTTTGGTAAGGCTAACATGGGTGAGCCAGGCGAGGGGGAGAGGCAAGCTTTAACGCGAATCTCATTCGCGACCGAGCATTCTTTTGGGTAGGGTCCTCGACGAAAGCCGCCCAGGTTTTCTTGAATTATGTTTTTGCGAGCCGTCACTGTTCAAAAAGGTGGTAGGATTTGGTGATCTGTTCTGTTTCTATCCCCGCCCCATCTCTCTCGGCTCGTCTGCCCGTCAGCGCATAACTTGAACGAACCATACAGCATAAACTATATTCGGTCAGGAATAGAAACGCCGAAACCAGGACATCTCGGACTAAACCAGATCGACAACTGGGGCCGAACACCACATGCCTCACTCAATGTTGCAGTGTACTACTTCGTATTCTTAGTATCTCTCACTATGAGGGGAGTGGACTTACCTTATGCTTCGTACTTTACAGTTGCAGGACGCTACTGTATGATGGAGGACCCATCAGTTACGAAGTACTGTATCGACTTTTACTATCCAGTCGCTGGCATTTCATCGATGAGCGGCTATACTTGATAAGATTATTATTGCTAACATTAGGTCTGGCTCGCTCATCCCCGACCACGATAATTTGTACCTTCGAGTGGCAGACCCGACGCACCTCATGTGCTGCACACAAAGCTCAGGGCCACGGGGACCTAGACAGCCTAGCATTAACTCAATTGAAAGAAACGCTTCCAGAGAGTGGTATTAGTGTGTTGGCTCTGTTGCTTGGGTCCAGAGGGGAAGGGGTGTAGCAGCAGGGAATCTCAGCCAACCCCTTGACACACACGGGTTCGAATTTATCCCCTTTTACCCACCTCCTCTGAATGGTCAGGACCTTAATGTGTTAGCTTGGAAAACACAAAAAGTTGTTGTCGTGCTTCATCGTTTCTCATATTAGCAGATAATATTATGAAAAAAAGAAACATAGGGTAGAAGAAATCTGGTACGAGAGTTAGAACAAGGACAACCGCATGCATCCGAGGCAATCCTTGTCGGCGATGGATTTTTGAATCGAGACTCTTTCAATACGAAAGGAACACAAATGCTTACCTTGTGCCATTTCTCTACTGTAGTAATGGCCCTTCGGAGATTTATAAAAAGGCTTGAGGAGGTGGTATGGACTCAAACTGCTTCGTAGTTAGCTTAGGTCCCATCGGGAAAAGGAACCACTCCGAGGGGGGACCCCCGGGCGATCATTCCCTCCCCCCAGTAATTTCTGATGGCCTAGGTTCGGTCCTTTCAAGGGGTGTTCCCGCGTCTCCTCTGGGCTTTCCCTCTCGTGTCTGGCCCGTGTCCCGAGCGCACACCCCCGACCGGACCCTGAGGTCTAGCTTGTTGTCCCAGAATTCTCGGGTAATATGAGCTCTGCATCAGCGAGGCGACGTTCGCCGTTCGATGTTCGCAAAATGATGCGAGAGCACTCACTGTTGGGGGGCCGGAGGCTTGAAAATTCAGGCTCCTTGATTTGGCTTATCGGCCGCATCGTGAGGTGTGCTCGAAGAGTATCGCGAGTGGCGTCTCGCGAATGTACCATGTACTTGTGCTCTCTCGATCCACAGCCAGCCAGCTCTGCCTGTTGGTGTAAGAACTCAAAGCTATACACTACGGGATAAGCCCGCGAGCCAGGGCACTGCGACCCCACCGCGGTAAATGACCGCCCGCCAGTGAAATGACTAGAACCGAATAGTCGCTAGAAGCTTGTAAGCTTAAAGTGAGCTTTTGTGAACACTTCTTGTTGGGCTGCTTTTTTATGGAGCATTAATGGAACGAGGATCGCAAATTACCGTCGCATTCCTGGTTGTTTTTGCGATATTGAAATCGACGTTGCATCGCCTTTTTGTACATTCGGATACTTGCGCGCCAACAGACACACACACATACACACACACACACACACAGACACACTGCGTGCCGGCGGGCCCTGAGCTCCGGAATGCCTCTTCCATCTCGACGTACTTGGGAGGGTTACGTACGTGAAGGCCGAGGTAGCAAAAGGACAGATCGAGCGAGATCCACCTCGAGAACTTTATCACAAGTTAGCATTGGGTCTAAATGGTCTGCCTTTCTCCACACCGAATGTCCTCTCCGACCGTGGCTATGCCCAAGGAGGAGCAATTGATCCTCTTTCCCAGTTGGCGTCTCCGGAACAGACAGTTGTCCGTTGTCAATCTTGAGCCGTTCGAGCCCGCAGCTACGTGGTATTGATTTCACGTCTTTTTGTCTTTCTGGATGTAGTGTACGTGGATTCTCCGCGTTTGGTGTGGTGCAGCTGCATATGTAGATGCCCGCAACTTGACAGCTTCTGGTTTCTGGGTGGCACTAGATGCCTAGATGCGGCTTTTGAAGGATGGAAAATGATGGTAGAAGATGAAGTGATTGATGGATATGAGGCATTAGAAAGATATCGAGTCTTGATCAAATACATCGATGTGACCGCCATGTTACTGTTAGTAATAAAGAGCATCAAGGCAGTTACTACTGGGGATGGTTAGAACATTGACCGTTTGTACCTGCCACGAACGACTGCTACTACTTTATGTGCTCCTCCGTAAGTCGATTCCAAGGGGAAGAGCTACCTGGATCTAAGGTGAGGTCTACTTCGTAAGGTTACGCGAAGATGGAGGAGGCAATTAAACAGTCCAAGTGTCCATTGTCCCTCGTACATAAAATTGTACTCATGTACGATGAAAGTACAAGTACGAAATACTTATTATGTATGCCGTCTTTACAACTCTACCAGCCATGTAGCCATGTGAAGAACAGCCCGAGTAATTTACAGTAATACTACCTTACATTGATGGATGATACGTCGAGCAGGACTTCAATGTTGTCTCTGCGGACAATGACAACAAGCGATCGTTGATTGATACGATCATGGGCACAGCGGGTTATCAAACTGTCCAGCCTCGGTGAACTCGACTGATTCGCAACATTGAGCATCGAACACTTGAACATTGAACAATTGAACAATAAGGCAGCACTACTTCGTACATTTGACAGGTGACAGACAGGCACAATGCAATCATAGCATTGAGCTGCACTTTCGGACCATGGCTAGACTGAGACCTCGAGAAAGAGATACAAAGACGAAGTACCCCACCATACGTGAAATGAACGAGAAGATTTAGTTTTCAGTCCCTTTCCAGTTATCAATGTTTGTACAGTTGTGCCAAAGTGCCCTGCCCTGTGGTCTGCTCCAGACTGTCGTGCAGCCAGGCCAGCGGCACAAGTGCAGTCGCAGCCAACACATTTGATCAATACCAAAGTACGAGATACATCAATCAATGTACCACAGGCGATACACCCAAACGCCGCCTGCCCTGCCACTGACACACGCTCCATCATTGATTTGATCAAATCAACTGAGAGCTCCTGGCCAGGCGTGGCTTAAGCTATTATGACACTGGCACACAACTGCAAAAAAAGTACACTAAACTCTACATTGATCAATCAATCATTGATCAATTGATCCTCTTTAATACACACCCACTCCAACATTGAACTGTGCCGTTCTTCATACACGCCCCCCTCCCTCCTCTCCTCCACCTCCCCTTCAAATACCCACATCTCTTTCCATCTCCCCTGCCTTAATATCTGCCATCCCTCCCCCTCCATTCGTTCTCACCATTGGCATTTGTATCTTTTCAAAGTTCCACCTCGACGACACTCCCTTACAAATCCCTTCGCAGCCTCGTCGAAGCCTTGAAATAACCCTCGTTTGACCTCGATTGCTTTGTGTGCTGTTGGTTTGGTGTGCTTGTGTGGATGTATGCATGAATGACCTCGAACTCGAACGCCCTCGACAGCAACCCCTTCGAAGCCTGCGAGATCTAGAGAGCGAGAGCACATCTGCAGCAGCATATGTCTGAGCTTCCCTATTCCTTTTGGTTGGTCTTTCCCTCGTGCCACGGCGGTCAAAATATTGCGCGGTCACACTCGAATCTCCGCCAGCATTTTTCATCCCCCCCTTCGTGCGAGGTCGAGCTCCAAGATATCTCGCTTCTCTGGGCCTTGGAATTTCCGCTTCGGAGGGCCTTCGATATTTACAATTGGTGCTCGCTTGACTCGTCAAGTCCGCCAGTTTTCTAGCGTACTTCTCAACTACGACTGGGTTTCTCTGATCATTTTAGCCCTGGACCATTCTGGCATAGGCGTTCGCTTTCCCCTCCCAAGTCAGCCAGCACCCCGTTGGGCGACGACGAGGCCTTGAGGTCGCCGGTGCTCGCTCGTCGTCGTCAACCGTAGGCTTGCCTCCGTCATGTCACATCCACAGCAGCCTCTGGGCCCACCGCGCCAACCCACCGGCTACCCGACTCAGACGCCTTACCAGCCCGCAATGGCCGCCTCTCCCTACGGATATGCCCCGACGACTCAACCCGGCGATGTCTACCGTGCCAGTTCCGGTCTCGATCCTTCTCAACATCTCCCCAGGATGCGGACCCTCGATGCCGTACCCCCGCAGCAGCATGTCATCCCTCCTCCGCCCTCGACCGGGCCTCCAACTATGGGCCTAAGTATGGGCATTGGTCATCACGGCATGAATCCGTTCTACCCTTCGGCGTTGGCGATGGGGGGGCAGTATCTGCACACCGACCTCATGCGGTATCCGCTACCACCTCACGACCCACGCTTTCAGATGGGCCGAGGTCCAAAAAAGGTACGTGGTTGGACGTGCGCTTGTTCTTGCTGGCATGCATTGTTGGGCATGTCTTTTGATCTGCAAGGCTTCATTTTTTTTTTTTTTTTTTTTTTTTTTCTTTTTCCCTTCCCAAATACGATCCTATGCCTGTCACCTTGCCGCTCCCACCCACTTCCTGATCTGCCCCTTCACGAGACGCTTCTCGGCGTTGAATCGATGCCCCTTGCTAATCTAGGTTCCTTTAACCGCGACAGGAGATTAAGCGGAGGACGAAAACAGGCTGCATGACGTGTCGCAAACGAAGAATAAAGGTTTGTAGCTGTCGAATTTCTTTTCTATCTAATTTTTCCCATTTCCCGCCCCTTCACCTTCTGGTCGTCTCGGCCCTCTTGCGGAACGTCTTTTTCCAACACTTAGAGTCGTTTTGTCTTTCCTAAAAATATCTTTTTCGATTTCAACCGAAGGGCCAGATAGTTTCTGCCTTCCAAAATTGACCAACTTATCCCTGCCGTGTGAAAAAGGGGGTGGTCATGTATATATTTTCTTTCGGGTTGGTCTGGATTGTGACGCGTTCTCCCATTTTCCGGCTATTATTCCCTACCTCCCGGAATAGCCATTTGCACCCTAACACGGGACAATTGGTCTTTGCACCCGGCAACAGGGAGCTGCAGTTCGGCCATGGGCCTGCACACAATGAGCCTTGCGAGCTAGACTTCTCGGATTTGAAGTGGCAGGTCTTTCATTCCATGCGCAGTTGAGGCTCCCAGGATCGGCTTAGCTTGCGGCGGGTCTCCGTCAAGCTGCTGCAGGTCGCGATTTTCCTCGCTTGCCGTCGCTTACGCAAGGCCACGAACCTTATTTTTTCCCTTCCTTTTCTTCTCCTGTCTTCTTGCATGATGGACGATGAAGAGCTTTTCAACAGCTCCGAGATCTTTCTGATGCTTCCAATCCCTGACGATCGCGCCAAGTGCTGCTAGCTCCAGGGGCCAACTACTTGGCTATGGGTCCGAGTTCGACTCTTATTTCCCTTTTTGGCCGGATTTGGTGGGTTTTGGCCTCCTGCCTGCAGAATGACGACAAAGGAGCCGTTGACGCCACAACCGCCCACACGGGCCTCAGCCGAAGCGCCAATCTTGCTGAACAGAGTTTAGTCCTGGCCTTATTCTGCTGGGGACCTTGCCACCTTGAGCTTCCGGACCCCGTGCGTCTACAGTCTTACTCCCCATGCGCTTCACGCGCCAGAGGTGCTACTAGTTTCCTCCTTGGTTTTGGTAAAATGACCGTTCGAAAAGGGATTTGGCTAGGTTCTCGTCCCGCTGTTACCTCTATGGACTAGTGTCCAGTACGCTCGAGACCCCTTTGAATAAGAGCCTTCACATTCATCTATATCTCTCCGTCTTGATTCTCCTCCCATCCGGGACGTGGCGCTGTGCAACCCACTAAGTAACCCATGATTGTTTATGGTCCTTCAATGCACTGCATTTTCTTGACCTGGATGTCCTCTAACCAATACCAATGTTCCTAGTGCGACGAGACACATCCGACCTGCAACAACTGCCGGAAGTCGAAACGCGAGTGCCTGGGTTACGATCCCATCTTCAAACAGCAGCATGGCCCTCCACAACGCCAACAGCAGCAAAACCAGCAGCAATCACAATCTCAGCAGTCTCAACATCCACCTGGACAGCAGACGCAACAACAACAGCAGCAACAACAACAACACCTACAGGTCGCCACGCTATCCCAGCCGCCGCAGCAAACACCTGGTTCACAGAACCAACTTCAACAACCACTCCCGCAGTCCCACCAAGCGCCGCAGATGCAACAATCCCAATCTCTATCCGCAGCGCAACTACACCAGCCTCAACATCACCAGCCGCAACCACCGCCGCAGCATCAACATGGCGATCAATCTCTTCCACCGCCCCAGCAACCCCTCCTCCAACAGCCACCCTCTCAACATCCCATACCTCAGTCCCAGCCCGGGTTGAACATGAGCAACCACTTAACGCACCCACCCGCACCCCCTCCCCCGAGCGCCCCAACCAGCAACACACTACCGTCCTCTTCCTCGATGACCGGCGGCTTAAAGTTCGAACCTCACCTTAAACTTGAACCCCAGGCTCCGCCTACCGTCTCCGTACCGACTACCTACGCTCCGCAGAACGCTAACCCAGGGATGCATAACGCATATTCCCAACCGCCGAACCTCCCTCTCCCGCAGACCGGCATCGACCCCTCCTTGACGCACACCCAACACACTCCGCCCCCGCAGATGAAGAGCGAGGTGGCAGATTATGGTACGGGTATGGACCCCACACTGCACCAGCTAGAGCATGCTCCTTCCTTAGGACATGATATGGGATCTTTGGGCCACGGGCAGTCTCACCAGCCTTCGGCTTCACAACCACACTCGTACTCGCACCCACACAGACACAATCATATAGGAAACGGGGGGATTCATCTCGGGGGAGGTGTTCCCACTCAATGAACGGCCGCGATGAACAGGTGGCTTTCTGTATAGCGCGGCGGTGTGCAAGAAAGGGACCCTCTTTGTCCATTGGAACGAGCGAGACGTCGGTAGAACCGGATTTTTCTTTTTTTCCCACTGCTCTCTATGCAACAACAATTGTTCGAGATCCTCGCCTCTATCGACGGGTCAAGTGAGTACCGTGGGAGCGTGGCTACGCTCTGGGAGTTGTGCCGTAGGAACTACGACTGATCCCAGCGCCATGAGATGGGCCGATGCGAATCTCTTCACGCCTTGCTTTCACCATGACCTAGTTGGGAAATCTTGGATCACGTTAGACTTGAATTCGGATGGGACCAGCGCCGATTTTGCAGGTCACGCCCTGGGACTCCTGGGGATTGCTCGAGGCAATCAGACACTACGTCGCGGATAACGAGGATAAAACCGTGATCACCAACCCAATTACTCTCCGGCCACAGTGACGGCATTGGCGGGTTTCCCGCATCTCTACATCATCAGCTCCTCCCGAACTTGCCCCAAATCACACTTAATAAGGGTCCGTTGGATTCGTCCTCAACCCTTTGTACTTGTAGACTATGTTCGATATTCTTTTTTTGCTTCTTGCTTTTTTCTACTTGCTGTTAGACGCAGTAATGTCTATCTATCTTGTCGAGGCCTGGGGGTTTTCCGTGGTCTAACCCGTTTCTCGTTCTGGTTCTCGAAAAGGAAATATCCATGTTCGTTCATACTGTTTTGTTTATACATCATGTATACTATTCGGATATTTTATTCTTCAGCTGGTTTACTTCTTTTCTTGCAAAGTCTTTTCCTTTCTTGATGTTTTGAGTTTATTTCTGGGAGGCGGGAATCTAATAGCATCGATAGCATGGGTCGCATGGCGGGGAGTGGGAACGGGAAAAGGAAAAAAAAAGAAGAAGCCAACGGTGAATATACAAATGATTGTCAGGTATTTATAGGTTTTCAACCGTTTTTCAAAGTGTTCAGATGTAGTTTCTGCTTTGCACGTCGAAGAGGGATATATGATGGAGGGGTTTGGGTTCTCTTTACCTTGGGGTTTAAGCTGGCCTTGGTTGTCTCTCAAGATCAGTTTCGGGAAGGGCTCCGGAAGAGACAGCATAAGGGGTTGGACATTCAGATGGAGAAGAGACGGGGAAGACGGCAGGTAGAGTTGGGGAAAAAGAAGCGGCATCCCCAATGTTTCTCGTTACTGGGAGAAAAACGCAGGCATTCAGAGAGGATATGATGGTTCTGGATCGAATCAAAATGAGTTTTCGAGGCTGGCCTGTTCATGGCTGGCTCAAGAGTTGGGAAGAGTTCAATGTCTTCTGAGGTAACCTTCCAATTTGGCCTGGCCTCGAAGACAGTGGCTACTTGGGTCTACCCTGTAAACCGGCTCGGTTTGTGACATCTGATCCCAAAGAAAAATAACGTTCTAGCTGACATAATAGCACTCCTGGTTTGAAAGTTCTCAGAGGATCAAATCTGGTCATTCATCCGCATGGCTTCGCCTTCATCCGTTTCCTGCGTCTCAATCACTAGATCAGAGACGTGCTGGCATGAGCCCGGAGCAGGACTCAAGTGGGGAGGATTGCCTAAAATAGATACATAGTTCAAGACAGGATCACATTTTTGTGACCCATACTTCAGGCAGGCTGAGAATAGAAGTGTATGGCAATGATTGGGAGCCAAAGAGGAAAAAGATCACAAAATGTGACACTTGGTACTTCGTACATTACTTCGTACTACCTGCATCCCATAGCTCCAGTGGCGTCAATCCGAACGTGATTTGGTCGCCCAGTCCTGCCCATAGCTTCAGGAACGAATGAGAATAAACAGCATTGAAGGCTTGGGATAAAGCGTTGTCCGCACCATCCACAGCCCGCAGCGCCACTGTACAATCTATGATCAGAGCCTCTTTCCCAACAAGAACCCCAATCCCCGATCCCCAATCCCAGCAACAGCAAGGCAAATCTATGATGCCTGGCCTTTCAAATGCACCCACAGGAAACCGACGTTTCCACTAACCTATCGCCCGAGAATCGGGTCAATAAAGCCAACCCGAGAACTCCAGCAGCGAGATGGAACCGTGAGACTTTGCATTGGCTTCGGGATGCAGTTCGGAAGGACCCCGAGGTTAACCTCCGTTCGCTCTTGACACCAAGATACTCAGACAAGCTGAACTTGTTCAAGAGGGGTAATATTTTCTATACACACTCTTCTCTAGTATTCTAACATAAGTCGCATTCAGTGCCTCCATCTCCGGTGGACAAGAATCCCAGCCCTACATCTTCCCTCCCCAGCGACAATATCTGCTCAAGACTCAATGTAGCCAACCCAGGCTCCATCATATTTGGACCATCAGCCGAACTCCAGCCCATTCTACAAAACGACAAGCCCCTTCCCAAAACCACCATAGGGCTATTAGCTAGAAGCAAGGTTCTTTATAAGAGTGCATGGGCCACATCTATCATGGTATTCCAGGTCAACTAGACCTTTGCTGTCAAAATTGCTCACGAAGGACACGCCGCCTTAACCGAATATCAATCCCTCACATACCTTCAAGAGCAGTTACCAAACTTTCCCGCTCCACAACCACATGGCCTGATTCATTTCAGACACTTTTGCTTGCTCTTTACGACTTTCATTGAGGGAGTTGATCTGGAGACTGCATGGCCCCAGCTTCACAACAGCAACAAACAATTCATCAGCACACAGATTAATACCCTCCTCACCAAGTTGAGGTTGCTCCCTTTCACAGATAACACGCCGGTTGGCGGCGTTGGTGGCCAGGGTTGCAGGGATGTTAGACAGACAATCCTCCTGAACACGAAGACAATCACAAATGATACAGACTTCAAGGATTGGATTTTTAGCGGGTCTAGAACAGCCTCCCCCCTCTACACCCAATTCCTGCGCAGTCTAATACCAACATCCTAAGTGAAATGCGTATTTACGCACGGGGATATTCGTCCAGCAAACATCATGGTCAGGAAAGAGGATGACGGCTCTTGGCAGGTCGCGGCAATTATTGATTGGGAAGCCAGCGGCTTTTATCCTGAGTACTGGGAATGTGTGAAGGCCACAAACAATCTGACTCTGAGAGACAACTTCGATTGGTACGAATACCTGCCTGAACTCGCGTCCCCACGCCGATATCCGGTTGAGTGGCTAGTAGATAGGCTATGGGATCGCAATATGAATAACAGTTAACTCGCCTAGTTAGGTGAATACAATATGTGTCGTTCAATCCGAGCCGGAGTCGACAATGAACTCTGCTGACAGAGGTTGCCCTTGCCGCACGCCGCCTTCTTCGAAACAATCAATGAAGTGGGTGGCATGTTACTCTTTTGTTACTCTTTTCTGTCATTTTTTGCCGTCTTTGGTGCAGTGGTCTAATTTCTTCCTTCTCAGCATAACTTGGGCAGCGCTTGATCCGGCGAGCAGGCTTGGACATCGTCCGAATGTCGGAAACCAAACAAACCCTGCCCTGCTCAACATGTCGAGATCACTGGTGAATCCACGTCACATAGCACGTACGAAGCAGATCCATTTGATCCCTGTTCTCTGCAGGGCCACCAACCACCACAGCCAGGCCCATGCAGGCAGACCTGACCGAGTCAAAAGACGCTAATGTACGAAGTGTAGTGTAGCCTTTGAGAGCCCAACGAAGGAAGACGAAACCCCCCCCCGGTCTGCATCTCGATTACTCTTTTCAGCCAAGTGGGGATTTCGACCTCCGCGGATAACCCTGCCCTGGCTGGCGATGTTGCGCTAGGGAAGGATGCACACACGGACCCGGGGACCCCCGTTGAATCCCGCGAAACCCCGCGAAACCCCGCGCTGTGTGCTACTTTCGTACGAAGCACTTTCGTCCTTGCGCCTAGGATCCGCTGAAGTTTGGAGAAAAAAGAGACTTGGACCCCGCCCCCCGCCTCGAATGTGCGAGAATCTAAACCCAATGGTTTCTTGATTTTTGTTTTTCGAGTTTCGGTGAAGGTGGGATTTGCTTAGCAAGCCAGGTATTCAACGTCGTTCTGCATAGAACAGCGAGAAAAGAGGGTTGGTTAAAAAAAAGAAAATTTAAAAAAGGCACATAGCTTCGTTTTTTTATTTCCAAAACTGGTCTTCGCTAATATCGCTAATTGTAAGCGAGGCTTTCTTTGGTATCAATTAACCTCAATTATATATCCATCAATCATTATATTGTCGCGGCAATGGGTTCCTCGGGGCGGCCAAAGGTTTTGCAGCTGGGCCTGGTTGAACAGTAAGTCTATATATATTCTGCCATCCTAGAACCACCCATATGGCATGCCTCCTCCTCCTCCTCTCAGCCATTGTAGATCTATCAGTATGGATCTATGCGATATTGCTACCCCCAATTTCATTCTTTTCATCAATGGTGTCTCTCTACGTCTTACACCACCATTAGCCCCAGTCAAGCCCCCATCAAGACCTCGCTGGCATTGGACATGAGCCCGAAGCCCGACCGACCGCCCAGCTAACCTTCCACCAGCGCCCATGAGACGTGGGCCTCAATCGGCGAGATAGCCGACATCATTGTTCCAAAGGCGACTAATCGCGAGGAGCTGCTCGCCGAATGCCGCTCCGGAGCTTTCGACGGCGTGACGGTCGCCTACCGTACCTTTTATAGTGTCTCGCGCCTCGTTGACCCTGAACTGGTCGCCGCCCTCCCGTCTAGTCTGAGATTCATCTGCCACTGCGGTATGCTAGCCTCACCGTCCTCCGTCACTCACTTCCAGAAGAAAACTATATATATATTATACGTAAAAGAAAATACCAAGGAAAGCAGAAGAGACTGACCCGAGCGACGAACAAAAGGCGCCGGCTACGACCAAATCGACGTCCCCGCCTGCACAGCCCGCTCCATCCTCATCTCCAACACCCCCACCGCCGTCGACGACGCCACAGCCGACCTCAACATCTGGCTCATGCTCGGCGCCCTCCGCAACCTCCCCACCTCCATGACCGCCCTGCGCGCCGGCGCCTGGCGAGGGAACCCGCCCCCGGCGTTCGGCCACGATCCCCAGGGTAAGGTCCTCGGCATCCTGGGCATGGGCGGCATCGGGAGGAACATGGCCAGGAAGGCGCTGGCGTTCGGTATGAGGATTCGGTATTGTAACCGGACGAGGTTGGCGGAGGATTTGGAGAGGGAGTGCGGTGCTGAGTTTGTGGATTTCGAGACGTTGTTGAGGGAGAGTGATGTTTTGAGTTTGAACCTTCCGCTGAATGTGAGTTTGTTACCTTTCCTTTTTTTTTTGGTTTTTTCTTGATTCCCTCTATATATTCTTGTATCTACAAGAGAGGCACCTTTTTCTTTTCATTCTACGAAAAGAGAAGAAAAAAGAAGAAGAAAAAAGAGAAAAAAAAAATACAGAATCTAACACCCTCCAGCCCCAAACCCGCCACTCCATCTCAAAGCCCCAATTCGCCATAATGAAAAAGGGCATAGTGATAGTCAACACGGCCCGCGGCGCCGTCATAGACGAAGCAGCCCTCGTCGACGCCCTGGCCGACGGCACCGTCTCCTCCGTCGGCCTCGACGTCTACGAGAACGAACCCGAGATCCACCCCGGCCTCGTCGCGAACCCCTCCGTGCTGCTGGTCCCGCACATGGGCACCTGGACCGTCGAGACGCAGACGAAGATGGAGGAGTGGGCCATGGAGAACGTTAGGGTTGCGTTGGCGGAGGGGAGGTTGAAGAGTGTGGTGCCGGAGCAGAAGGGGTTGGCGGAGATGTGGGTTGGGAAATAGGGGGTTTTGTGGGTGGTTTTAGAGGGAGTAGGATATTGTCTATTTTTTTTTTCTTTTTTTTCCTTTTTCTTTTTGCTTTTGGTGCTCGGATGTCGAGTCGCCGACTCTCATCTCGTTTTTCGTTTCGTATTGACTCTATTACTTGTCTTGCGGAACGAGACGACATGCCGATCATCCTCGATCTTCGGTCAATGAGGTAACACTTGAGCCTCTCACCTACGAGTTCGGCACGGATTTTTTTTTTTAAAAGAAACTCAATCGCGTTAGAACATCTCCAAAAACACAATCTCCCTCCCTTCGGCGTACCAATGAATTCACAAAGGCAGAAGAATTATGCCATCGCAGAAAATGGCTTCATGAAAAAGCCAAGCGCCACCACAGGCACCAAACGAGGCGACTCGACCCCTATCTTCCCGCCACTCGAAGAATTCTAGGGGAAAGTCAATAAATGGATGGATCTAAACTTGAAACAACTACTCGAGTAAGGGAGCAGAAAAAAAGAAAAGAAAAGGACGGCGATTCAGAGGTATTGGCGGTGTGACCCTGGAAGTCGCTTCGGCGATTGACCTCGAGTCCGCAAGTCCGCAGGTGGGACGCAGTAACTATCACGACGGGAGCCACAGCGGAGAGAGAGCTATCTCATGAGTAATCTTACTTCGTACACCGGTCGTATTAAAGGCAATGCCGAATATGCATGCAATCCATAAATTAGCAGTGATGGAAAAAAAAAAACTAGGGGTTTCGAAACAAGGCGCTGGCGCTTGCTAGAGGGTTTGGCCCATTCCCCGGAATTTTGTGACATGCGGTGAATCACTGGTCTCGATGACACCATCCCGCGAGTCCCTTGATCATCCGGTAAGGTCCGTTTGCTATTTTCTCGGCGTTCCTGGGTTGTTATGAATGTAGTGGACATATAAAATATACAATATCCAGCTGGTTCCCGTATCTAAGCCTCTCCCTTTCTGCAAGTCTTTGTTCTTTTCCTTCTTTCGTTAAACGTATGCTGGCTTAGGACTATTCGGCCTCTCCTCTACCTCCTCCTCCCCATCTTCCGCTTCTCTCCCCAATATACATAAAATCATATTATCCTCTCCTCTAATGAGACTCCTCGACACTCCCGAGTCCACCCCGGACTCTACCCGGCAAACAACCCCGGAGAATCCCACCCAACATCTCGTCACATCCCCTTACACCACACCCGAGCACCTCCTCAACCTCTCTACCCTCGACATCGAAAACGCACTCTTCGCCAAAGCCCTAACTCACCTCCGATGTGTGCGAGACGACTACGCGACGGCACCCTACCTCGATTCTTTCAACTGGGTAGAAGTCATGGACAAACTGCGCCAATCTGTTGCGGACCTCGAGAAGACTAGCACGGAGGGCGACGGGTTCGCCGAGACGTCCTTCTTCATAGTCGCTTTCCGATCTCAAATACCTCCGACTACGGTGTATGAAGACTTGGGGATTTTGGATGAAGCGGCTCATGCGGAAGCTGTAGCCTGTGGCGGGTTCCTGAAGTAAGTTCTTGCTTTTTCTTTTCTTTTGGTTCCTTGTTTTATTCCTTGTTATCGCCCTCGGGCGGCGCTTTACACACCGAGCGCCACACACCATTCAACGAAAAAAGCACACAATCGGAACAATGGAAAACCACGGCACTAGCCGGGGAAGAGAAAAAGTTAAAAAAAAAAAAAAAAGAAAAAAGAAAGTCAATTCATCAGACCGAGCTGACCAACCGCTTTTCCCCCTTGGAATTAGATACTGGTTTGGCCATCCAGACGCAGAGGGGAGGAACCTCGCCACGTGCGTCTGGCGCTCGAGAGACGACGCCATTCGCGCCGGACATACGCCGGGCCATCGCAGGGCGGCGAGAGCCACGGCTGCCATGTACTCCAACTGGAAGATTGATAGGCATAGGCTTATCATAGGGCCTGGTGCTACGGAGTGGAAGCTGATTGAGTGGTCCGATGATTACGCTAGTGGGCGATGACGACGAGAGGGAAAGGGGAGGAATGGATTGGTGGTTAAATGAGCATGCATGACGGGTAAGAGGCGTTGTTTTCTTTTTTTTTTTTTTTTTTTTTTTTTTTGTCGAGGAGAAACAAATAAAATAAGAAAAGGGAGATATTGCACGGGGTGGGTTAACATTAGCGACGTTTTACTGGGACTTTGATAGCGAACTAATACGGCTTCATAATGGTTTCGATTCCTCTCGACTGCGTGGAAGTGACTGAAGTCTCTCATTCGGGGAAGGATCCGGGACGTACTTCACAATGTAATGAGAGATTCGAGCTTGCCTCTCCTCTTCCAGTGATGGCAATCTCAGAGCTTTGCTGAGTGATAAAAGGTTAGAGTTTGATCATCTAATCGGCACTTGGGATGACGCGATCAAGGGCGGTGTTGCAAGTGAAAGAGAGGGATACATCCATCTTATAATACGAAGAAGATGGAGATCGGCAGCAAAGAACCGCGGCATCGCCGGGGGGTGCTCGGAAAGTCCCAAGAGATGACTTCGCAGAGGAAACTGAGCAGGCAGTCTCGGGATCGATGATGGAGCAAGTGGATTGTCCTTTGAGACGACGTTGGTCTGTTTGCCATTGTCGAATAGGAGCCAAGATCTCCCAATTCATCACATGCAGACTGGGGAACAATCTGATCCGAGTGCCAGCAACTGGTGCAGCTCACGACAGGTGGCAGGGTGGGAGGCCCAAATTCTGCCACTAGCCACCGCCCCTAGCCCCTCCCACAAAAATTTATCGCCAATTTCGACACACCAAAGGCCAAGGCATCGTCGTGTCAGAAAGAGGAGGCGATTCCGTTCCGCGATCACAAGGAGATAGATACCCCCCCCTCTCAAAAAAGGATCCGATCCCGATTACGCCCGCCGACCCGATCTCTACATCGCCTCGTTAGCAAATTTTATCTCGTCGAAACGAATCATCTCTCCAGACCGACAAAAACCAGAAAAATTCATCTCCCAACAACCATGGCTGACGCATCCAAGGATGTGCCGTTCAAGACGGTCCAGGTCGAGGCTCTCGTCCTCATGAAGATCTCGAAGCACTGCTCGTCGTCGTTCCCCACCACTGCGACGGGATCCCTCGTGGGCATGGACAGCAACGGAGTGCTCGAGGTGACCAACGCCTTCCCGTTCCCCATCTTCGAGGTGCCCGGGTCCGACTCGCACCAGAACGATGCGTCGTCGCTCGCCGCCATCGCCCCGCGTCAGAAGCCCAACATTGCCTACCAGAACGACATGATCAGGCTCATGAAGGAGATCAACATCGACGCCAACAACGTCGGCTGGTACACCAGCGCCGCCATGGGCAACTTTGTCAACCTCGCCTTCATCGAGAACCAGTATCACTACCAGAAGGACAACGACCGCACCGTCGCCCTCGTGCACGATGTCAGCCGCAGTTCGCAGGGTGCTCTGAGCCTTCGCGCGTTCAAGTTGTCGCCTAGCTTTATGACTGCTTACAAGGAGGGCAAGTTTACTACTGAAAGGTATGTCGTTTTTCGCCGTCTCCCCCCCTTCCCTCCCTCTTCCTCCCTAATTATATTTCAATATTCATGCTCACACACACACACTATAGCCTTCAAAAGTCGAAACTCAACTTCAAGGACATCATCGTCGAGTTCCCCGTCATCGTCCACAACTCCCACCTCTTGACCTCTTTCCTCCACCAGATCCCCCCGGCGCCCATCCGGGATCCGTCGGAGCCCCCCGCGTCCCTCGACGATCTCATCGAGGACCCCGTCAACCCGCCTCTCTACCCTTCTCTCGACCCTCTCGACGTGTCCATCGACCCCTTCCTAGAAAAGACGTGCGATCTCCTCCTCGACAGCATCGAGTCCCACTACACCGACCTGAACAACTTCCAGTACTACCAGCGACAGCTCGGCCGTGAGCAGGCTAAGATTACGCAATGGCAGACCAAGCGCAAGGCGGAGAACGCGGCTCGCATCGCGGCCAAGCAGCAGCCCCTCCCCGAGGACGAGTGGCAGAGGCTGTTCAAGCTTCCTCAGGAGCCCAGCAGGCTCGAGGGTATGCTCAACGCCAAGCAGGTCGAGCAGTACGCGAAGCAGGTCGACGGCTTCACTGCTAATGCCAGCGCCAAGATGTTTGCTGTTAGGGAGAACTTGATGCCGAAATGAAAAGGGAAGGGGGGTTTTGATGGATGAAGGGAAAATAGCGAGTAGCTTCTTTTTTTTTATCTTTTGGTCCTTTTTTTCAGTCCTCTTTTTTTTTCCATCCTTCTTCTTACGGTTTAGAGCCGAGATGAACCGGCATGACCACCGGAGCATGTCGAGCCAAGTCGGCCGAGACGAAGAGGGGGGATCACTACTGCCTGTGCTTTTCGTTTTAGACGGTTTCTCCGAGCACGCCGGGTTCTGCTGTTGACTGTTGATTGGAGAGCCCAATAAAAAGTATGGGGAGTACGAAGTACACTACGAGGTGGTAGAGAGGGGCGGTCTATAATTGCATATTACTGGCGTTTGGGAGAGGCTGGGCCACATGTATTAACATGTATGACACTTGATGGGAGCTCTTTTAATGCTGGATGTCATGAATTGATTCCCTCTCCTGCCGATAATTTCGTTTTTCCTTTTTCCCATCTCTCTTCTATTTCCCGATGGTAATTGTGTAGATTTAAATCTCTCGGTATGTGCTTACGTTGGGCAACGTTGATGCATCAAGAGGCCAAAAGGGTGGATTGAGTGGATTGAGGGATGAAGCGGTCAGCATCCTAACAAGTCATGCAGCCCCAAGCCGGATGATTGATTACATTTCGTGTTCAATTGTTCCTTCTCCGCTCCGGACTCGTCAAGTACAATATAAGCCCGGGTCCTGCCTTGGCCTGGTCTGAAATTGGTGAGGTCAAGACAACACGAAGTAAGCTGACACCAGAGCAGACACAGACGGTACTTCATTACTTCATAGGCATTGAGGGAACATTGGAATCAGTTAATCTCATGAATTGGGTGCATTGCTCCTCGAGAGCAGCTCCAACGTACTTCGCAGGCAGCAGGATAATGAGGAGCTAGTTGCTAGTCAATTTTAGAAACCCACCATTCCTCAGCTTTTCAACGCCTGTTTTCACCACGTGTAGTGAGTGTCCTTCGTAGTGTAGGCCGATCTCTGGAGCTGTCGAGCTGCTGTGGACGACTGCCGCGGGTTTCCAAGGAGTCCATCGACTCGGAAACGGGGTTCTCGTTTTCTCGTTTTAGCCCCGCCCCCACCTTCCCCGCTAAAAGAGAAAAGAAAAAAAAATTCAACGCAAAGTCGCACCTTCCCCGCCAACCCTTGTAACCAGAAGCAACAGAAGCTCTCTTTTTCCCTCCTTCCCTCCTTCCTACCCCTCCTCAACAATAAGGATAAAACTTCTCCCTCTTCCTCTCTTCTCCCCTTTACCTTGCCATTCCTCGCTTGGAATTATTTCGTCCTTTCTTTTATTTCCACTTTCTTCAAATTCCATCTCCCCCTTTCCTGAGATAAGACACTCTCGGAACATCTCGTCAAGCCTCAATTGACCCCTCCATACACAAAAAAAAATACCCCTCCTTTTTCCACACAATGTCTGCCCCCGCCCACAAGTTCAAGGTCGCTGACCTCTCCCTCGCGGCTTTCGGCCGCAAGGAGATTGAGCTCGCCGAGAACGAGATGCCCGGTCTTATCTCTACCCGCAAGCAATATGCTGCTGATCAGCCTCTCAAGGGTGCCCGCATTGCTGGCTGCCTCCACATGACCATCCAGACCGCCGTCCTCATCGAGACCCTCGTCGCTCTCGGTGCTGAGGTCACCTGGACTTCGTGCAACATCTTCTCCACCCAGGACCACGCCGCCGCTGCCATTGCCGCTGCCGGCGTTCCCGTCTTCGCCTGGAAGGGCGAGACCGAGGAGGAGTACAACTGGTGTCTCGAGCAGCAGCTCCAGGCCTTCAAGGATGGCAAGACCCTCAACCTCATCCTCGACGACGGCGGTGACCTCACCAGCCTCGTCCACGAGAAGTACCCCGAGATGCTCAAGGGCTGCTACGGTGTCTCCGAGGAGACCACCACTGGTGTCCACCACCTCTACCGCATGTTCAAGAACGGCAAGCTCCTCGTCCCCGCCATCAACGTCAACGACAGCGTCACCAAGTCCAAGTTCGACAACTTGTACGGCTGCCGTGAGTCTCTCATTGACGGTATCAAGCGTGCTACGGACGTCATGATTGCTGGCAAGATTGCCGTCGTCGCCGGTTACGGTGATGTCGGCAAGGGCTGCGCCGCCTCCCTCGCCGGCATGGGTGCCCGCGTCATCGTCACCGAGATCGACCCCATCAACGCCCTCCAGGCCGCCATGGCCGGTTTCCAGGTCACCACCATGGAGAAGGCCGCCAGCATTGGTCAGATCTTCGTCACCACCACTGGTTGCCGAGACATTCTTACCGGCGAGCACTTTGAGCAGATGCCCAACGACGCTATTGTTTGCAGTAAGTCATCTCCGAGCTGGTTTTTTTTTTTTCTTCTTTTTTTTACCCTCCTCTGTCTCGTTCCTTGTCCTATCTATTCATTCATTTATTTCTCATTTCCATTGCTGCGATCAACAACAATATTAACCTTTGATACCTGACAGACATCGGTCACTTCGACATTGAGATTGACGTTGCCTGGCTCAAGGCCAACGCCCAGAGCGTCCAGAACATCAAGCCCCAGGTTGACCGCTTCCTCCTCAAGAACGGCAGGCACATCATCCTCCTCGCTGAGGGCCGTCTCGTCAACCTCGGCTGTGCCACTGGTCACTCCTCCTTCGTCATGTCGTGCTCCTTCACCAACCAGGTCCTCGCCCAGATCATGCTCTACAAGAGCGCCGACGAGGAGTGGTCCAAGAAGTACGTCGAGTTCGCCACCGAGAAGAAGTTCGAGGTCGGCGTCTACGTTCTTCCCAAGTCCCTCGACGAGGAGGTCGCCAGGCTCCACCTTGCTCACTGCAACGTCGAGCTCAGCAAGCTCACTCCCGTCCAGGCTGAGTACCTCGGCCTCCAGGTCGAGGGTCCCTTCAAGAGCGAGATGTATGTTTTCTTTTCCCCCACCAGACCAAGAAAGAAAAAAAGAACTAGTGCTAACATGAGTTGTTTTCCCCCCAGCTACCGATACTAAATTCTTTAAACACTCTTTCCCCTTGTACACCACCCGAGCTTTCAACTCTCGGATAGACACTAGATACCATATTCCAGCATTCTAAACGACACCTAGGGGTTTCTGCGACGACATCTCTAGAAACGCCCTCTCCTTTACTTTTCTAATCCCTTTTTCTTTATACTTGGACTTTTGAAAATTTCCTCTCAAGTTCAACCGACAACGCAGTCTTTGGTTTCAACAGCATGGCTTGCATGGGGCGGGGGCAGGATAACGGATCGTTTTTGTCTTTTATTTGCGCGTTTTGCTTTTTTTTTCTCTTGATTTCCTGGGCAAAGACTCAACTTGACGGAAATAAGGTGTAATGATGATATGTCCCAATTCAACCGGTGATACAAAAAAGAGGAAGGAAATGAACTCTCTTGGAGGTGTTTTTTTGTCTTTAACAATGTTTACCTACTCGAAGGAACGGGGCGCTGGGCCAAGGAGGAAGGGAGAGCAAGAGGGAAAAAGAAATCTGGCTAGGAACGTAAAAACATATTTTTTCAACAAAAGCTGGAGTTGGCTCAGCATATGGCCAGTTGACTTTTTGACCTGTCCGCATGTTCCTCTTTTTCTTCTTTCTTCCAAGTGGCATTGTCAAACTTGTGTTGTGAGTTATTCGAGGACACCGACGTTGAAACGCAGCAGACCCTAGCTCTCTTGAACTTGGCTCGTTGATGAGACGAAAACGAATGGCGTCAGGTCCCAACTGCGGTGAGAGTTGGCAGACGAAAAAAGGCACGATCACTCATTCTTACGAGGCCAAAGGCAAGTTCCGAGCAACAAAAGTCTAATGGGATTCGATTCCGGACAACAAGAGAACAAACATTATCAAACCTCATCCCATCAATCGATAAAAATCAGACCCTCCCACAACCGCATCATCTTCCCCCTTCCCGCTCCCACTCAGCCATAAAATGGACTCACGCTCACACACCCTCCTCTTCTCTCCTGTAATAATCATGCGCTCCCCCCCTCTGTTTCTTTTCTCTTCCCCTCCTCTCCCCCCCATTCTCTAACCATCCGTCCCACTGCTCCTAAACGTCGCGCAAAGCGCCGCGTAATGATGCGTAAGATCCAACACATTCTGCGGCAAGCTCGTCGCCTGAATGATGCTCCTAACCTTCAACGCGCCCTCGTCCTCGATGAGCGCACGGATCGTATGCAGCAGCTCGGGCGAAAACTCCGAATACCACCGATACTGCCACGTGACGAGCCGTATAACGGACGCGACGGTCTCGCGCGTCGAATTGACGTGTTGTGAGGAGGAGGAGGGGGATGCGTTGCTACTAGTGGTGGCGGTGGTGGCGCGACGGTGGTGGGGGTCCCAGGAGCTGCGGCCGCGGCGCTCGAGGGCGTGGAGGATGCCCGTGAGGGCCTTCGGCGAGAAGCGCTGAGCGAGGCAGGCGCGGTAGGCCTCGACGGCTTCGTCGACGTGCTGGAGGCGGTCGGCGAGGGAGCCGAGGATCTCCCACTCCTCGGCGGACTTCTTGTACTGCATGGACTGGGCGCGGTATTGGGCCATTTGCGTGCGCCAGATCGTGTAGACGCGTAGGTCTTCGTAGAGGACCATGAAGAGGCTGTCGAGCCAGCGTTCGCAGAGGCGTTTGTTGTTGAGTTTGGAGAGGGGTTGGTCGGGCGAGTCGGACTGGAGAGAAGGGGGTGTTTTAGTTAGCTGGTACTTTTTTTTTTTTCTGAATGTCCTCTGCGCGGTGATGATATCAGCCATGGAGAGCTTACCTTTTCACCGTCGGCCTTCACTACATCCGGATCTATCGTATTAGAAGGCTTCTCCGGCGATGAGTCGCCATTCGTCTTAGGCGCCTCTCCAGCCTCCTCCGCCTTATCCGCCGAACCCGACGCCTCATCCGACTCGTCGCTCTCGGCCGAGGCCCTCGGGCTCCCACGGAGGCCGTCGGTGCTAGGGTTCCGCAGGTTCAGCGCGACGCCCGTGGTAGAACCCCTGCGCGGCTGATCCTGCTTCTCGTTCCGGTACTCGTCCTCCATGACGAAGACGCTGCTCCGGATCTTGAGCAGCTGATCCCAGCCGAGCTTCGCCGTCATCTCGGTAAGAATGTTGTAGGCCAGCCTAAACGTTCCCCTGTACGACGCCGCGCGGAGGTTGAGGAGGCTGGGGTCGACCTGCTCGGAGAAGCGGGACTCGGGCTCGCTGTCGATCTCGTCCAGCCTCGTCGCCGCGAGCGTGGGGAGGTAGACATCCTTGGGCTCGGGCATGATGGGGGCGTCCTTGTCCTGGTACGTGAACATGGGACACGAGTTGAGGACGGCGAGGGCGTGCTCCCAGTCTTCCATGGCGACGTAGACCTCCGCTAACCTCGCCCAGGTCCTGAACTCGCTCGGGGCGGCGATGGTGCTCCTGTCGGCGCATCCGAGGGCCAGCCGTAACCTGTCCTCCTTTTGCTCCGGGGTGGCCGCGGTCTGGGCTTTCTTCAACAGGAACTCCGCCTGGGTGTCGAGCATGGCGTAGTCCATGGGCGTCTCTTTTAGAGCTTCGTGGAGTATCCGCACGCCGCGCACCTCTTCGTTGCCCATGAACAGTACCTTGGCCAGGAGCGAGGCCACCTCGATGTTCTGGGTCCGGAGCTTCTCGAAAAGGTTGATGCCGGAGGTGTATCGCCCGGTGGTTTCAAAGTATCTGAGTAGGCCGGTCGTCAAGTGGTTTGCGACGTTGCTCGGTACCTGCACAATAGAATCGGATCCTAGTTGCCAGCCTGTACGAATCAGAAGTAGATTTCTACCAGTTAGCAACGGAGCATGAGAGCACGAGTAGAGCTAGTCAACCGGGGGGGGGGGGGTTTAAAGTAGGCACCTACCCTTGAAGAACAATTGCTCGGCAGCATTGAGGAAGCGATGCTCAGACTCGGTGTTCGTCACGGGATTGAATCTCCGCACTCCCATAATCTTCCGAATAGTCTCCCCACTGCCGTCGTCGGCATATGAGTAGGCACGAAGCACGCTGCACAAGTACGTCTCGAGCCAGAGCTCATCCGTAGCGGGCTTCTGCTCACCGCGCTCGTCAACACAGTAGGCCAGGACGGAACCGGGGATGGTAACATGCACGCGCATGTCGAGGCGGGAGAAGGCATTGTAACAGCTGTTTGGAAGAGATTGGGCCAGGTTAGTTTCGGACCGGCCGGCGATGGTTATGAGGTTTTTCAACATCTCGCGACCAAGCTTGAGGACCAAGTGAGGAGGAGCATCAGGACGGCAGAGAAAAAAACTAACCAGTATAGACCTTCAGCGATCTTGGTCTGTTGCTGATGAGGGTGTGATTCGGTATGTGTCAAAGTATTGATGTAGGCAGCAAGGCTGGCCGAGGACGAGGCATCGACACCGGTTACATGGTGGTAGACTCCGAGCTATCCAAGAGTCAGTCTTCCGCGCTATTTTTTTTTCTATTTTTTGCACAAGCCATAACGGTGCCGCAGGGTCCTTCTTGAGGGCCGATGCAAGGTGTATTGGGAGGAATGCGCACCTGCTTGTTTGGGTTTCGAGCAGCGTGCTTCAGGAGATGGACGAGGTCGGGAGGACCGAGCTCGCGAAGCGTAACTAGAGACTCAGTTCGCGCGTCAATTGACTCGTGGAGCACCTCTTCAGTGAGCCTATTGCCAAGTTGTCGTCAGCATGTGTCGAGGGAGAAGAAATATATATATAGTATATATCGGCGACGTCGGGGGGGATGCGTCTAGAGACGAGAAACATACTCCGGGATAGCGGGCGCAACCATCGAAAGGGTATACGGAGAACAATGCCTCCCTCGCGAACACTGTAGAACGTAAAGAAACCAGAATGCAGGCTAGGTAAGGGGCGGGGAGAAGTGTCGAAGTTGCGGTGCGGGCGGATACGAGACGAGATCGAGGGTAATTAAAAGCTGCCTCCGCCAGGGTCGGAAAGGGGTGGCACGAGGGGAGGCAATGTTCTGATAACCTCTATCGTACTGGTGCGGAGGGGATGGACACTGGAGGCGGCTACAGGAGGCAAGTCGGAGACTTCGAGTGGGTGGTGATGTGTGATGCTCGATGCGATGTGCGATGTGCGACGTCCCCTCCAAGCTGGCTTGAGCTGGGCTTGGAATTATTGTTATTCCTGGACAGCAACGCAATCTCCATCCCAGCCAAGTTTCTGGTTCTAGTGGCAGCAGGAGGATCAATTGCTCTCAATTCCTCCAAGTGTCAACGCTCGACTCCACAAGAAAGTTGCCAAGCGGCAATTGGAGCCAGGTGGCCCTCACAGTCCCCTTTAAGCTGTCCTACTGTATGAACAAGTGCTTTGGTGTCTCTTCCCTGCAAAGTTCAACGTCTGGCAACTCCTCCTCTACTCCGCTACAGTGCGACCTGATTTCAACGCACTTAGTTCCTGGAAGCCCTCAATCGCTGTTGTTGCAAGTCGAATGCCCAGGCGAGCATTCGCTGTTGATTATTCTATCATACAATAAATCTACGTTAGGACTGAATAGAGAATCGTCTCAAAATCGACGGATGGTTCCTCGCGGGACACAAAACCTAAGTTGGACCAAGATATGCCATAAATATGCCATAACCGGGGTGATCAGATCACGTGGTCTTCCAGAAGAATATGCAGAGGGCTTTCTTCCACCTTAGACCTTGTTGAACTTGGGATAACAGGAAGGACGAGTCTAGTGCAGACGACGGCTTTGGGGAATCCGCTATTGAGAAGAGAGATATGGAGAGAGTGTCGTTGCGTATCCCGGACGAGCTACACGCCCAAAACTAATAGCGGCCCTAAAGTTTGGAAAAGAAGATCTAGCCAGCTAGCTTCAGGGACTAGGATCCTGTCATGGGCTTCAGGGTCTTAAAGCATCAGAATCATCTGTCACGTTCAATTTGAACGGGCCGATCAGGGCACACTGCAACTAATGATTTTATCCATCCCACCCCTAGAACAGAACCTAGAGCCGAAAACTCCAAACTCAAAATAGTAAACGCATGAGGAAAAAAAAAAAGGAAAAAAAAAAGAGGAATGTTGCGCTACCATAGGAATCCGCGACAATTAGAGCTCCCACATAAACACTTCGTCATCTCCTTGAGGGTCGCAGGATTCGACAAGTCCTCTTCCTCATCCTCGACTCCGTCGATATAGTCAAAGGTAAGCTCTGTGTTCTTAGGAATGTCAACGATGGCGAACAACGCCAGATCATGCAGGTGCTTGTCGGCATGGTCGCCAACGCGCGCGTATATACGCAGGTTGGGCTCGCACGAGTGGTTGATGAAACGAGTGGGGCCCGACATGAATTCTCCGTCGACGAGGAGCGGCGGCTGGGAAAGACGCGGGTCGAGGGAGTCGGGGTCGTGGAACTTGTCAAGCGCAAAGAGATAGACGTCCTTTTTCCTAGCGATGTCGGAGAGTTTCCGGCGGCGGTCTGCTGCCTTTGCGGTGATGACTTCGCCAAAGTATCGATCAACAAATTGGCCCTTTTGGATATCCTGCGTGCACCGTACTCCTACGTGGGGGAAAAAAGAAAAAAAAACGAAGGTGATCAGCCGAGTTGCAAATGAAGGGGAAGAAGGGGAAGAAGGGGAAGAGGGTTGGTCAGGGGCATCTCGAAATAATATATCCTTACCCCATCCGCGGTTCGTAGTCCTAAAAATCTGAAGAGGCACCCGACGACCTCGCTCAACCACCCGGTTTGGGCAATTGTAGCTGCACGCGCAGCCCTCATGACATTCGTAAATCGGCGCTCGGCTCTCCGGCTTCAGCATCTTCGGGTTCAGCATGCCCGCCCTTTGGCCTCGCGTCTGATACGCATACACCTGCAGCCGGCGGTTCTGTCTCGTCGAGATGCCTTCATCTTGGGAGTCCTCCTCCTCGACGTCGCCGAGACACTGGCATCCGCCAAACTGGCACAGCTCGTCCTTTCGGCACTCGCACCCGCTTCGGAAACTAGCCTCGGCCGGTTTGACGCCTTTTCCCAGGACCACGTCATCTATGAAGCGAAAGTCGGGGGGCAGGGGGGTGTCGTCGACCTCGTTGACGACGGTGATGGGGTAGTCTTGGTGAGTGGAGAAGCTGCGGATCTGACACAGGTGGCAGTCCTTCTTTTCCTCTTCCAGGCCCTGAAAAGTGAGTTAGAATATTATAGACCATTGAATATACTCAAATCTCACTTACCGGCTCGCCGTGGTGGAAGAAATGCCTCCTCATAGCAGCCTCCATGGTGTATAGTTGGTGCTGGTGGCGGGCGGTCGAGTCATCAAGATGATAACGCCGGAGAGAGAGAGGGTTAGGTCGAGTTATCTGTCAGAGAATGGCCTTCCTGAGGGTGAGGGTCCTTGGACACGAAGATAGCAAGCTGATTGAGGAAAGAACATTAGATCGGAGATGAGATGTGATGAAGATCTTGATGAGATCAATAAGCAAAAGCGGACGTGAATTAACTTAACAGTGAAGCTTTGGGCTGTTCAATGTTCGAGACAGAACTGTGTGAATATATTGTTGTCTGCACTATACACCAAGTATGAAGTACTTTGTAACACCACATGAGAACATCTCAACTTAGGCAGTCGCAGCCTTTATTCGACATCAAAATCAAATCTCAATCCTCTTGCTTCTACATCCTTCACTAATTGCTCATGATCCACCCCGTTTTATTTGGACCCTTGCTGAACTAAGTTTAGGATTGGAAATTTCTTGTTTTACTTTCTCTCATGCTCTCTTCCCTTTGACTCTTTTCACCGATCTCAACAAGTCCTAGGCTTAGCCCATGAGGCTGAGTCTTCCAATTTAATGGCTTGACTCACTCAGCCTGTTGGCCTGGCCAACCTTGTGATGCAAGGAAAGTGAGGTTATAAGGAGCAATCTAGGTCTCCATTCTCTGTTACACCCATCTGGCTCACTTCCCTCTCCAAGGATTTCGCCTCTACCATCTTGCTTCCCCTACACCCTGTCAGATACAGCCAGGAAGCCCATGTCCAGCTAGCAGAAGACCAATGCTGAAAAACATGACCCGCGTTCTCCAAGTCTTGGATAGAATCGAACTCGCCACTTAGTCCAGTTTATTGACGCCGGTCCTTGCATTTGATGCCTTCTCATTGACCTCCGGTTGACCTTCCGCCATCAGAGCCTGGCCACGATCACACTTGGCATTCCTGCATTACACTACCACGGGGACAATCTATATTTATTACATTCCTGCCTTATTCGTCTCTCTGTTTCCCCGTGCTTCTGGCTTCCTATTTTCCTTCTCCGTGTGTTGATCACGTTGGTGTTGATTTGGGCTCAATAAAGACTTGGGATTATATCACGGCCTCCGGTCCTTCCCCGCCGGATACCGACTCGAGCCGCCGGCAAACAAACCCTCATCGGGAAGCAAAGAAGCAAAGCACTTTAAATTTTTCTCACACGCCATGGGCGGTGGCATTTTCGCCTCCGGGCCGAACCCTTTGTTCACTCCCCGTATGCCGCCCGAGGTATACAATCACGTAAAGGCCCGCTGCCATCGTGCCCTTCTCGACCTCTTCGTCTGCGTCGCCTCGCCCATCGACGGCCCTGCGAAGACAACTTACGGTGATGTTGATATCCTAGTCACATGGCATCGCAAGGAAATCTTCGGCATCTCTCCCCAGCTGCCCAACTCTAGTAGCGATGCCAATGAAACAAATCCCCGATCTCTTGTCCATGATATAGCCAAGGTCCTCAGCGCCATCCGAACCATTTCGGAAAAGCACGGCCAGGGCGCTCACTACGCCATCCCGTGGCCTCGAGAATTCCAAGACATAGGCGAGAAAGACGGCGACCGGCCCCGCTTCATCCAGATCGACGTAGCAATCTCACCCTCCCTGCAGGCCTTTCAGTGGATCCTCTTCAGGCACGCCCATGGCGATCTCTGGAACATCCTCGGCTCCATGATTCGTGGCTGTGGCCTCGTTGTCGACGAGACGGCTCTGTCGATTCGGATCCCCGAGATTGAAAACATCAACCGAAACCGGGCGAAGATCAAGATCACGGATGACCCCGTCGAGGTCCTCAAGATTCTTGGCCTCGACGTAAATGGCTTCCGGGAGGAGCCCTTCGAGTCTCTTGATGACTTGTACGAATATGCCGCTACGTCTCCCATGTTTTATGTCCGTCCCCTTCCAGCCGAGACAAAGGCTGCGGAGAGCCCCGAGGTCGAGTTGCCGGCAGCCGCCCCGACCTCCGCGATGGAACAGGCCATCATGGAGGACAAAAAGGTCCTCAGGTCCAACGACCGCCGCCGGATGAAGTCCCGCCCATGCTACCGCAACTGGGTCGAAAGTTTTATTCCCCGCTGCCGCGCAGAGGGCAGGTTCCTGAAGCAGAGGCGCACCCGAGAATCCGTAAGAGCCGAGATCTTCGCCAAATTCCCCATCAAGGCGGAGTATGAACAGCGACTGAAGGATTTCCTCATCGAGCGCCAGAGGCATGAGCTCTGGAACAAGGAGATCAAGGAGCATCTGCTTGCCGAGTACGGTCCGGATGTGGATCCGGCGTATAGAGGCTACATGCTGAGTGCCATGAAGAAGATTGTCCTGGATGGCGATGAGTCCTATGGGATTGTTCCTCCATGGTCTTTGCGAGATCTCGATGGATACTACGACATGGAACGAGCTCGGCAGTTTATTCGAGAGCATCACAAGGATGTTGGCGATGCTGCCGTGGTTATTAACCACCAAAAATACCTCCTGGCCCTCGAGAAAAAGAAGCAGCAGGAAGTTGATGCTAGAGAGGAGAGGGGTGTCCAGAATGACGGAGACACCTCTCAGAAACTATGAGTTTGCTCAGCCAGTAGGTCCGGGGCTGGGATGCTGTCAGTTAGTTGTATCGAGGATATGTCTGTCGTCTCTGATTTCGCTTCCTGTTGTCTGTTTTACAAGGCGCGACTCCCAGCGCCTACAATCGTACGTTGGTCTCCAAGAATCCCAAGGGAATGTCAGATGGTCGCTCCGGTTGGACTACACTTCGAAGGCCATAGACTCTATTTAATTTTGCATAGCAGCAGGGGTCATTTTGGACCTTGCTTTACCTCCTTGCCTCCGGATTGAGGGCTTTTTGATAGAGGAAATTTCTAGATCATAGTCCACATTTTTAGGGGATAGAGAAACGCAATTACATGATTTTGTCCCCTTTATCTCAGGAAACACAATTTCATGTCTCTGTCTCCAAGGATTAAATCCCATAGTACCTCCATGCCGAAGTGTATTGATTCCAAGATCACCTCCAACTACATCCATAAATTTGAAGCATCAGGATAGTGACTGTCGAGAGGTCCTCAGTTCCACTTTCCCTCCTTCTCTAGTCCTGCTTGGTCTGTCTTTCCTTCAAACCACTTCTAAGTACAGGTGTACCTTGTCTTGCAAATTCCATTGCTCCTTCTCTTTCTTTGGGTGTGACCGACTTATATGCATCATCACCATCACCAACTTCAACATCACATCGCAGATTCAACATTGCGAGCCCTTCACATATCTTACTCTTCTAGCCCCAATCGCACATCTAGATCAGCAGAATTCTCAAGCCTAGGATAGACATATTTAAAATATCTGCCCTTGTTTGAAACATCTCCTACTTCTCCTGTGTTTTCCTGTGAAGAAACCATCCCATCCAACACAACCACCTACCTCCCTTGGCAGAGGAGAAAAACATCATATTCCATCCATCCCTTTAGTTTCAAAGCGTTTATTAATTCTAGGGAGAGCAGAACCCGAGACCTCTCACAATGTCCAGCAGCGGCGACGAAGCCATGGACGGTGGCGGGAAGAGGACCACCGACGACAAGTCCCCCGTCGACCCCAAACTGAGCCTGGACTCCTCCAAAGACATCGACGGTGACGAAATGGATCTCGACGATGTGGCGTCCGTGTATTTCTCTAACGGAAATATCGGGCCAGAGCTACTTCTGGAAGCCATCGAGGCCCAACGAGTGCTTGAGAGCCATTACGCTTCCATCCGACAACAGGGCGAGGGCGCGAAGAAGCCGGATCCTAAGCAGAAAGGGAAGGAACCAGCTCGGGAAGGCACGCCCGCGAAGGATCCTAACCAGGGCACGAACACGAACACTACCACCAGGCCCGCCAATGACTCGGGCGGTGCGTCTTCCCAGGGCGTAGACATCAACGTCAAGTTTTCATACACGCCCGAGGGGAAGGCATATCTCACTATTGTTCCTCCCAAGCCTGGAGACCCGATCGACGACGCGCTTCGCGAGCTCTTGTCAAGACAAGCTGAGCAGGCCATTAAACACACACATTCCCAAGACCGCGACTGGGCTGGAAGACCTCTCCTTAGACCTCCCCCAGGCCTCGAACGCAAACCTGTCCCTGCACCCAACCGCAGGCGTTTACCCCAGCAGGCTGCGCGCAAAGCGACTGTTGCGCGCGGAATGTTTAGGCCTGGAATGTTTTCCGGCGTCCCGTTGCCGGATCTCTCTGGTCTCCCTTGGCCCGGAGATGAGGATATAGAGAAGGAAATCCATCAGATGCAGCAGCCGAAGCCTCTTTCAAGCTATTGGTGGATGTCTCGCGAGTGGCGTCGGACCTTCGAGGAGGAGATTAGCCTGGCTAACGTTGTCGAGATGCAGCGCTATGTGAGTTGTACCTCTTCCAGAGGGAAGATCTTTCTTCTCTGTCTTGCTATCACGGGTTGCTGATGCGTTCGATCTCATACCAGGCTCTCACCGTCCACCCTGACATTGAAAATCTAGTCAAATGTGGCCAGGTCAACATCGGATTCAACTCCTTCCCAGTCAAGATTAATCGACCCCCTCCCCCTCTGAAGAGTATGTGATATGGCCTACCTCCCTTACCCCTTCACCCTGGACGAGATCTCTCTACTAACATCCGTCCTATCATCATAGAGGCCTGCGAGAGCTGCGACTACAAGGCCGACTGCCATTGTGCTTCCTGCAAATCATGCTCTACATGCGTCACGACCGGAGCTTGCGATAATTGTGACTGCTGCCAATTCGACTGTTGCTGCCGCAACCCCGAGGTTTCCGACAAGTCGAAACCAGGAGCGTGCCCCCAGTGCAACGCGTGCGGCAATTGCTCCTGCTGCCAAAGCCAGTGCTGCTGCGGCACGACTTTGAGGCCTTCCGCCGCGGTCCGAACCCCCGATACCGTCGGATGCGATGATTGTCGTGAGCAGAGACACAAGTGGGAAGAGTCGGGCGACTGGAAGCTGTTCGCTAAGAAGAGTGCGGGTGGTGATCAGAAGGGGATGGACAAGGTCCCGCGTGTATATGTTGGCCAGCCGCGACTCATCCAGAAAGCAGAGCTCGAGGAAATCGAAAAGGAGCACATGAAGCACCTGCTCAAAGAGGCTGCTGCTAAGACGAACCTCGAAGCGAAGCCTACGCCTCAGGTAAAGGCTCAACCGATGTTAACCCTCCCCAAGGCCACCTTCGAGGCCAAGGACCCCGTTCCCGAGGACGAGGATGATGACCAGCAGGGTATGCCCCGTTTCAACCGCGCTGCTAGACGCCACCGCGCTGCCATGAACAGCGTGGCTAAGGGAGTTGTCACCATTCCCGAAGAGAGTGAGAAGAGCCCTCGAAAGGAGGACAGCAAGGAGACCGCAGCCAAATCATACAGCTCTGCTAAGACGGCGATCAACTATCCGCAGCTCGCCGGGCCCAGCCAAGAAGCAAAATCCGGCCCCGCCGGCTCCTCTGACGGCCAGGCCGAAACCGAGCCTGATATCCATACCAAACTAGCCTCTCTCAAGTTTGCCTTTGATGTCCTCCGTACCCTCGATGCCGACACGTTCCTCAGTAAGCAGACGTCGGACCTCCTGCGAAAGTCTGGCCCTTCGGGTTCGGATCGCAACAAGGAGAACAGCAGACCTCCTCGTCAGCCCACGGCGCCAGAGGGACGACCTCTGCCTCAGCTTCCCGTTGAGCAGCTTTCAGGGATGGGTTTTCGCCGTGCATCCGCCGCTCGAGGATCGCCGTCCTCTGCGAATTCCCAAGGTCAGAAGGAGAGTCCCACGGCTACGAGGAAGGCTGGAGACAGCAAGGATGCCGTTGCCGGTGAGGTGATGGAGGTTGATAAGGTCGAGGAGACGTCCAGAGAGAAGTGAGGTTGGCGATGACAAAGAGGGAGAAGTTGTCTGTTTCGCCTAGCGTTAGCCATGTTTTAGGTCCCCCCAATGCCCAAGGTGCATTTCGGCTACTTGATTCAAGAATGTACGTTTTAATTTCAGTTTGGTTTGAAACAGCGGGGATAAGATGCTAATTATTTTCATAGTCTAGGACGCCTAGGCAGAAGCCTCCAAACTATCGGCTTGTGACAGCCCCGACTGCAAAGCGTCTTTTTTGTCTTGCTTTCTTTTTCCCTATGAGTTTTATGGACACGGCATGGTTACCGAAAATTGTTTTGAGGATGCCAACACCCTGAATGGCAGGAAATCCCGAGGTATTTTTCTTTATAGGTTCTTTGATGATACCCATTAGGATCCCTCGGCTTGGGTATCCAACTCGATTGCAGTGACGGCCAGCCCAGGGTTATAGCGTCAGAAAATAAACAAAGATGAGATGTTCATCTCCAGACCCTCGTCCACATTGAGTGATTAGTAGTGTACGTATGGGGAAACTTGTGATGACTTGACTTGGTTTGCCTTTAGATGGCCCATTTCACATTATACACTTTGCACTGGTCCATCTGCTTTAAACACGAGTTGAGAGTTTTCTCGGAAGTGTCCCATTTTATGCTATGGTGAAACCGTACGACCGCTCTATACAAATTCGACATGGAGATCTCTATATCGATTCCTCGTCTCGTCTCGTCTCGCCTCGGCTCAGACATGTACAGCCATGAGGCCCCCATCTCTCATACCCCCCCTTCGTTCGGGTGGCCATCAGCAAATCCGCTCCGCTCCCGCCCATCCTCCCTCCCAGCTTCCTACCGCCCACCTCAATCCAAATGCATACACCACAGACCATCCCCAAGAAAATGCGCATCCTCAATAACGGGCCCCTTCTTCTTCTCCTTCACCTCCTTCGTCCCCGCGACCAAAACCCCAACGGCGCAAGCCTCCACCTTCCCCTCGGCCTTGACGACGACGACCTCCCCCTTCTCCAACTCCCTGCTCCACCTCCCATCGACCTCCCCCTCCCCTTCCTCCCCCACATCCCTCACCTCGGGTAATCTGCCCCCGACGCTCGTCAACCCGGGCGCCATGAGCGTGGCGCCCGAGAGCACAAACCGCACGGCGCCCCTATCGATGCGCACCGAGGGAAACGCGTCCGGGTACCGGTGGACGAGACGCAGATGCGGCACGATGGGGCCGTGGGCGCCCTCGGGCTGGAAGAAGAGCGGGGTGCTCGCGTCGACGGCGTAGAGGACGGCGCGGTCGGGGAGCTTGATGGCGGTTAGGTCGGCTTTCTTGGGGAGGATGGCGTCGATGTGGGGGGTTAGGAGCGGGAAGGCGGTTAGGAGGGATTGGCGGAGGGAGCGCTGGACGGAGGATTTGAGCTTGGATTTGGTTCCGGGGGTGATGCTGGTGGCGAGAGAGAGAGAGAGAGAGACAGGATTTGTGGTTAGCCTGGAGGATTGGTCTTTAAAGGTGTATGGGATATATAAGATGTGTTTAATGTTTTGTTTTTGATTTACTCTTTTTTGAACATGGTGGGGTAGTTTTGGTAGTCTCGTCGGAGCGAGACAGAGAGTGTTGTAGCTTCTTGGATCTTGGATTCGGGAATCTTCAGTGGGCAGGAGTTCGGAATTGGTTTCTTTTCGGATGGCTCGGCGCTGGAAGAGATGGTCTGGGGACGAGATGAGGGTCTTTCGCGTTGCTTGAAGAAGGTGGTGATGTTTGATGGGAAGGAAAAAAAAGAGGTTGAAGGAAGCTGCTGTCGAGCAAGAGAGAACAATCATCGAAGGCAGGAGGTGCCCCGCAGTCAAAACCAGCAAAAAGTGGGCGGATGCGCAGGTACAAGGTACCTCGATGGCGGGGTAATTTTCAAGGTGGGAAGGATCGAGAGACACACGACCCCATGACGCCACAAACACATCGCGAAGTTCTCGTTCTTGAGCTCGGCTTGTTGGGAGATATCAAATTGGGAGGAGGGGAAAAGAAAATCATATTATAATTGTATATTCAGCAGGTTCATGTTTTCGCGTAGGTATATTTCATTCCAGGCAATTGGGGGACTCCATCCGTTCTATACCCCGGCCCCGCGCGCGTGCTTAACCGTAGTGCACGTATGCCACCGTCCCATCCTCCTTCACCTGCACATTCAATCTCTCAGGCCGGTAATCCTTCGTCACCATCTGTCCGGGCGTGATGACGCGGCACACCTCAGGCAGGTCTCTTTTGCAGAACATCTGGAAGTTTTTTTCGCCTCCCAGGTTAGCGAGCTGCTCTCTTATTTTTTCTTCTTGGAAATAGCAAACCGGCAAGGGAGAGAGAGAAGAAGAAGACCAGGAGGAAACGATGCAAGAAAAAAAAAAAAAAAAAAAAAAAAAAAGGTTCAATTGATAGAAGAGGTATGGAAATAAAGATAGAGGCCAAAAGAAGATCATACCGTCTCGCTGGTCGTGTCGTCGGACAAGGTCTTGCCAACGAGTTTGCGCGTCCATTCCTCCGTCTTGTCGGGCGAATTGGTCGTTTCGGCGGGCACCACGAGGGGCATCTTGAACCTGCTCTAAAACCTGCTCTAAAATGGACTTGATGGGGGTATGTTTTTTTTTTCTGGCAGCGACAGACAACGAGAGAGGTTGATTGTAGGTAAGGCGCAGGGTCGTCGAGAACAAAGCCAAGAAAAACGAGGGTAAAGATGGAAAAAGGCAGATCAAAGGAAATATTGAGTCGGTGTTCCTCATTGTCACTGTCGTTGGGTCGAGCCTTCAAATCCAGAAACGCGGCATCTCCCAATGACGTCGTCTCGCTTGGCGGGCCAGAAACTGCCAGAAAGAGTCAAGGGAAGGAACTAACAACACGAAGCCAAATCTCCATTGATGGCATCAATAGCCCCCAAGTCAACTTCACTTATCAACAATTGCCCAGCCCTCCTCGCCCTCACATGAAACTCACAGAATATTGCCATGAAGCCGTGAATATCGACGATTAATGCTCTAGGACACACTTGAGAATTAAAGGCATTATTGATGCATTGTTAGAAAAGACCATGATACTGTTATAACTGCCGGTTCCCTCCTCTTGGTCCAATTGAGATGACGGACTCAGCGGCCCTGTACATACTAGCAAATTCCGTCCAAGCAACTTTCCTTTCCCTTGTTCCCCTCGAAATCACTGCTGTGCTGATGTATTGGATATCACTTCCGATGCTATGCTCCTGGGCTCCCTTAATAATAATACATGGGTTGCCAGCGGCCAATGCCACGGCGGAAAACTTTCTAATACCGGGAGTTGAACACACGATGACAAGAGAGAGTAAAAAAAGAATAAGAAAAAAAATCAATGGGAAAACGGGATAAGAAGGGAAAAAAAACACCGTGAAGAGGAAGGACAAAAAGAATAAAGAAATAGAGGGGGGGAAAGTCGCTTTGTCTGGAGGGAAGAGCCCTCCGACTCCCTTGCACGCAAGAACAAGAAGGCCGGATCGTCAAAAAGAAAAAAGAAAGAGAGAGAGAGAGAAAAAAGGACTGCAGGTGAAAGAAATTCCCAGGTTCCCGAGACAATATGAACAACTCGGAAAAAAGAGAAACTGAAAAATGAAAAGAAAAAAGAAGAGGAAGAAGAAATAGATGCAAGGGGGGGTCGGGGTAGAGTGCCGTTTCGCCTAGACCCTTTAGGTGCTAGTAGTGTAGAGCGAGCGCAGTGTAGTCCCATCGCAGGATCCGCCTCCGTCTCGCGTCTCATTGTGCCGCACCTATTACTCGAGTACTCGCGAGACCCAACACATAAAATTCTCATCGTCGCAAAGCCAATCCATGGCGTCCCGCGGGATCGTCAGGAGAACTTCATATTCATCCGAAGACTGACGCGCCGGCAGAATCAGCGTGCCGCCCAGGTTCCAATGGTCCTGGGAACGTCGCAGCGCGTCCGCCTTGACAATCCCGCCGCCCGCTCCCTTGCGCTTGCCCTCGGCGCCCTCGCCGTAGAGGTCCCACTCGGTGTCGGCGCCAAAGTCACGCCAAGTATTGAAAGCGAGGTCCTGCGGGATGCGTGGGTCCATGAGTAGGCAGAGGCTTCGCGGATCCGGCGCCGCCTCGAAGAGCTCGACACGCTGACGGACGAAATCGTCGTCGATGCTGCGGATTGCCGCCTCAACCCTGCGCACGAGCCGAGCCCAGATCTCGGGCTTCTCGCATGCCAACATGAGATCCTCCTTCTCCACGCACGTCTGCGCCAGCGTGGCCGAGTTGCCGTAGTACGATTTGTTCTCCTCTTGGAAAGCCCGGAGTCGCCAGTTGACCGGGTTCGTCATCATCGCGAGGCCGTCGCACTCCCAGCTCTCTGCCTCCGTTTCGTACTCCATTCGAGCCTGCGCCACGTGGGCCCAGAAGAGCGTCGCAAGACAGACGTACGACGACGGCGGTCGATCCGAAGGCTCGTACTTCATAACACGGTCTTTGAGCATCTGGATCTTGTCGCTCGTGAAGACGAAAATCTTGCCGTCCCTCCAATATTCGGATTCGTCTGGACCTCCGGGTCGGAATGTCGGCTGGTTGGGGCCGTCCAACCGGAACGACTCGACGTATTCGGGGCACTTTTCAAGTAGCTGATGATACGAAGGCTCCTTTTCAGAGCAGACCTCGTCGTCTTGCTCCTTCTTCTTGCTCTTCTTCACAAAGTCGAGGCTTCTGTTGCCGGGCATGGACACGGACTCTCCGCGGGACTGCGCAGCGAATGCCTCGAGGAACTCCTTGAGGCACTCGCCGTCGCCAAATCCATGGTGCAGAAACGTGGCGAGGAGCATCCCTCCGTCTACGAAGTGGATACGGACAGCCGCCACAGGCACCTCGGATTTACTGCTCTCAATAGCCCCGTCGTACCCGAAAGTGTGGTTGACAAAGGCGCAAGCCGGGAACGACCTTTCCTGGAGCTCCTTATAGTCGTGCAAATAATTTTCCGCATTGACGACCTCCAAAGGAATTTGGAAATCTGGCGACTCCCGAAGATAGACCCAGCCCCTGCGCTCTCCGAGGTGGAGCCGTCCTGCGAGATCCGGGCGCGAGCGGGACAGCTGTCTGAGCACATTTCCCAAATGGGAAGCCACCTGGTCCCTCTTGGAGTTGTCCAGCTCAAAACAGAGCACCAGACGAATATGCAACCTTGAGCTCGCTTGGTCCCATGCCGAGAGTGGCGTGCTGGTAGAAACGTCCTTCTTCTCAGCCATTGCACTAATAGGAGCCTATAGTAAGGCAAAACTGTCAGTGACACCCACACACACACACACTCTCTCTCTCTTTCCTTTATTCTACCAAGACCAATAAGCCACTTACCTTCAACCTAACTCGCTGCTTCAAGCGGGCTCGAGGGTGGGTGTGGGGAGTGATTCGATCTATTGGGAATCCTGGCGAAGTGCCTGCAGTGTGATATATGCACAAGGATATGATTAGTCGCTTTTCCACCAGGTTTTCCTTGTAGCTTGGAAGGCTTGGCATGCTAATGTGTGAAGATAAATGATGTGCACCCTGCTTTGCATTCGAGTAAAAGGGCCTCATGCAGTAGGGTAGACTGGGGTGAAGGATTGGTGGACAGGGGAGAATGACCAAATACCAGCCCAGGCTTCACCGAAAATAGTGATAGAGTGCTACTTTGGAAAGAATAGGAACACCCTTACCTTGAATATGGCTAGTAGGGCCTCTTTGCCGTTGGTGGGCAAGTGCCGAAAGTGGAAGTGGAAGTGGAAGTGGACAATGCAGGTCAGCCTGGCCTTGTCTGGGTGTGGCTCGAAGTCGTACGTTGAGTCGCTCAGTGTGCGGGATGGCAAAAGAGCTGCCTGGATTGGGATAAGATGATATGTAAGAAAAAAAGCTGTGCTCGTGATGGATTGCAAGATATGGGCATGTATGGATTGATAAGGGATGGGGTGAGTGAGGGAATGGGGCGAACAGAGATGTGTGTGAGTGTATGTAGAGGAGCACGGGAAGCCCTTGAACCAGCCCAGGAGGTTCTATTTCTCAAGGGAGGCAGATCCAAGGAATAGAAAAAGACCAGGATGTGGAGAATAGGTCGATGAATGAATAGCTGTAGGCAAGAAACAAAAAGGAGCCTATTCACTTACGCACAGGGATCTCTTCTGGGAAAGAGCACCTCATTTTGAATGGCAGCAATAGCAACTGAGGATTGTAAACATCAAGATGTAGAATAGGTAGTGCTTAGATCAGGAAAGTCCCTTGATATGGGAAGGAGCGGAAGACCAGGCACACACTCTCTGGTGCTTTGTGGTGGGAGCTTGGCAAAAGGCTCTAAGCAAGCTTGGAAGGGTGACGGTGACGAGGACGAGGACGAGGCAGAATGGTGGTTCCCCGAAGGAAGCAAAAGAAAAAATATCGTTGTCAAGAACGGGGAGCTTTGAAATAAAAAAATAAAAAATAAAATAAAATAAAAACCGAGATTCAATGCCTTGGTGGGGAAGCAACAAGGCCGTTGGGCCAACAACAAGATGGAGACTCTCGAAGAATACGAGAAGCTGGAAACATATGAACAATGCAATCTGGACAGATATTTGGCAGGTTTTGGGGATGTAGCGCAGATGATGAGAGAGCAGATCTAAGACTGACAAGAAAAGAAAACGATGGTGGAGTCCAAGGCGAGCTTTTGCTTGAAGGCTGTTAGTCTCGTTTTATCATTTGTCCTCCGACCAGACCCGAATCCTACAGGTAGGCAAGCCGCGGCTAGATGGTCCGATGTGATGCCGTTGTCCTCCCCCAGGTTCAGCTCTTGAGCGGGAAAGAAGTTTCGGACTGACGAGGTCTACGTGCGGCCGAGGATTCCCACTTGTGTTGCACACAACTAAGAAGGAAGGCCGTCATAGGTTGGTTGATCGTCACGAGATTTAGCCCGGGCTGGTGTAGTCCGCTCGCTCGCAGGTGTAGCCGTAGTGGTTGTCTTTATGTCGTGCTCTTCTTTCTTGTACATCGCAGTCGAGCTGGCCGGCTTGCTGTTGCCCTTCTTCTCCTTTCCTTTTTTGTCTCTTTTCTTTTTCTAAATTTTTTTTTTCTGCCTTCCGGGAGGCGACCCGAGTGATGAGCAAAAGTGAGACCGCGCAGGAGTAAAATGGAGAGAAATGAGAGGGACGGGGCAAAAGCAAGGCGAATCCGACGCAACACATACGTGTACCACTGCTCGCCTTATAGTCTACACGACCATTGGACCGACGGATGTGAATACAGAAGCAGTAGACATAGCTATATCACCAGTTGCACGTAGGAGGTATGGGGAGAAAGTATAAATATAGAGCGGCCCATTGGGCAATCGCGGATGATGGGACAATGGCGGTGCCAGCAGACCGATCAACGGGTGTAACTGGGCTAGGTACCGGAGTACGAGGGGGGTGGTGAATAGGCACACTCGGGCCCTTGTCCCTTGTCCCTCGTTACGAGCAACCACCTATAAATAATAACTATAATGTGTCTGTGTCTGACTCAAGGCCACGCTTCGTGTGTTCTCGGGGACGGTTTGTGCCCAACTCGGAATTCTCGACAAGTTTTAGCCAGCTAATCATGAACTGAACCCGGATTATTCTGCGTCAGGGTACAGGTCTGCTTGGCCAAGGACCAATTAGGCGAATGCAAGAAGTGACATTGGCAAGTGGCAGTGGCGGCGGTAAGTGGTAGCAGGAATCGGGGTGCTGGTCATGAGTGAAGCGCGGGAAGGGGATTCTCGACTAATACGGGCTGGTTGCAGCTGGGGCCTCTGGTTTTTTTTTTTTTTTTTTCCTCTTGACTTGCTTAGCTGGAATCGAGCCCTTTGGGAGATGAGAGCTGATTCCCAGTGAGCGGTACAGCGAAAGGGGGCTTTCAGTCCAGTTGGGACGAAAGAGGGAGTTGGAAATGGCTTCAGCTCGATATCTTCTTCGAGTCGGCTGATGCTCAGTTCATCTAATGTAAGGTCACTCTGGACTCCCACACAGCACAATGCAAAACATTCAAAGCTATTTAGGTAGGGAATGATGGGCGAACGAGAAGAGAAAGGAGTGAGCACTTGTTGGGGGTGGGGAGAGGGGGTGGGAGGAGAAATTAGTGAAGAGGTACAAGCAACGAAGTGAAGGGGGTAAGTGAGAAAAAGCTTTTCCTGCGGAATTCCAGCTGTACAATAATAGGCTCGAACTTCAACGAGAAAAAGAAATGGAAAAAGAAAAAAATAAGAAAAAAGAAAAAAAAGAAAAAGTCGAAAGCAAGGTTGGCCGCTGTCTGACCGGCAGGATGTACGTGGGTCCTTTAATAGATACATCCACGCATGTATAAAAGGCCGGGCCGGGCCGGTTACTTGTTCCCCCCGACTCTTGGCATGGATTTCGAATTTCTCGAGGCCATGGGTGGACCTACCTAAATGGCAAGATGACATACGACAGGGCGAACGTTATTATCGTTTGAATCTTCCAAGATCGAAGCTTCTCTGTCTCAGCTTGTCTAAATGAAAGGCGGCGAACGATTAATATTGGCCCATCGGACGAGTGGACCGACTAGCCAGGAAAGGCACCGCCTTGAACATCAAAGAAATAAATCAGCCAAGAGCTGCTAAGGAGGCGATGTGGTGTGGTCCTTGAACTTCCCCCTTGCGGGCGGGGAGCAGTAGCATCAGCGGAGTTGGAGTACTTCCCGTGCGTACTACACCGCCAGCACTAGACTGGCTGTGTTAGGATGCCCAGGCTCCCACAGTCCTCCACAACGTCAATTGAAAAATATGGATGGGAAGGGGGAAACTTTGGACAAGAAGAGGGGCGACGAATAGAATGGCGCGAAGGTAGCTAAGTCGGAAGTCGTTATATGCAGTGCGGTTGAAATTAGTGCAGTTCGCAATACATCGAGGACGGCACAAGTGGGTGGGGACGTGGATATCAATGTCGGTCAGGAAAGTGGCTGGGTGGGAAAAAGGATGTGCAGGTGAGCGGGAGAAACACGGTGAGACGTGCTCCCTCAGTATGCACTGCAGCCATGGGAACCAGAATCAGGACCGCCGCCTGATTTTGGGCGGGATATGGGGTGCGACTGCTCATATCAGACAGCTCTCACCCTCATGCGCGGGGAAGCGGTGATGATATCTGACGATGTCGTCGCCAGCAAATAATAATGTATGGTCGTTCGCCCATCCCATCCTCGACACGGACCAAGAAACCCGTGGTATTGGATCTGTTCCCATCCCCATTTTCGCCAACCCCAACCCCAACCATTAACAACCCAACCCCCCCAGAGGCCCTGATCAATGAGAGGGTTTGCCCTTTCAAAGATAGCTAGCCAACCCAGCCCTAGCGCAAGACGAGAGATCATGGCACATGGCACATGTGAATCTCGAAGATTCTCATGCGCGGCATTGGTGGACAAGGTTGAGCGCGGCGCTTCGTCCTCCATTGACAGGAAGTAGAATAAACTGGTCATATTCTCGATGCCGGCCGGGATATTGGTTGCGACTCTGCTTGACTGACATGGCGGAAGCTTGTTGGCTGCCGAACTGGAGAGGGATTTGCAAGATTCTTCCCATTCAGGCTTTCCAGGGGGGTATGCCGCACACACCCCCCCTTTTCCATCCATGTGTACCCATGCGTGGAAACGGCCATCCAGAACTCGGGCACCAATGCAAGATGTTGGATCCCTTTCTAAATCCGGACTATATATCATCCTTTTTAGGCCTAGAGCATCTGGGAAAGGACAAGGTAGTCCGATATGACTTGATGTAGGGAAGAGGACCGCCTCCGCCCACCGGGACTAACGGATTTTTCTTGTCCCGTCCTCTGACGTACTTCGCAAGTCGAGGATGTGATCAAGTCGGGTTGGTGGGCGGGATCTTGTCCTTGGCTTGCTTCCTGACCGTCCATGTCTCGCCAGCGTGTTGCACTGCGCATCAACATCACATCGGGGAACGGTTGTACCAAGCACAAGCCACACCACGACACGGGTAGTGCTGGCGTCGGTGCTAGTTGCATGTCTTAAATTTTTGCATGATTCGGCCAGAACGGAATGATTGTATTAAATCAGAAGAGGAAAAAAGGAAGAAGGAAAAGACAAAAAAGCATACAGAGCTGGCGGGCATCGGCGAAGGGGGCGGTTGTTGAGAAGCTTTGCGAGATGTTCTCCCCCCTTCTTTCCATTTCGACTCGTAGGGGACAAAAGCATGGTATCAACAGGAAAATTTAAATGGCTAGACTGCTGTTTCGAGAAGAGCGAGTGAAAGTAGGGCAACGATATTGAGCTCCTCGGTTTGATGTCTGTTGATGGCCGAACAAGGCTTGGGGATGCATCTTTGAGGCGACCAGAAAGAAAGACCGTTGGCCAAGAAGTCAAGTAAGTCCAGTACTCAGGCATCTATCATCGCAGCTTCCTTGTTTGTTGTCCTTGATGTCATCACACTCAAGCCGATCCTTCCCTGCTTCCCTGCTTCCCTACTTCCCTACTTGCCTGCATCAATACCTCATCCTTGTTTGTACTCGTACAGCGGTAACGTCACACGTCGTGGAACCTGAGGAAGGTATTCCAGCCAACCGAGAGCCGAGGGGAAGGCCGGATCGAATCCTTCCTTCCTGCACGAAGTGGAAACCGTTGTTTAGAGCTCCAAGGTCCATTTCATGTGGGTTTTGCCTTGTGCCTCGTATCCATGGTATTGTAGTTCTTGTCAAGATGTTTGGGGAGCCTCGGATTGTTCTAAAAGTGAAGTCATCGCCAATTACTCATCCAGGCACCAGATACTGGATACGTTGACCGCTTTGACGTTTAAAGCAAGTGGAGAAGCTTCTCCATTAGCGTGGCGGTCAGGCGTTGACCGCTGTCTGCGAAGTTTAGCTTCAATCAAATCATGATCCAACGTATCTGCCATGCCCCACCAAGTGCAATTGAAATCCCATGCAACGAAATCGCTCTAGGCTTCCATACCATGCCGCCGCTGTCTAGACTTCAAGTGTTGTGGTCTGGACTTGCCCAGTCATCAACGCTTCGAGCCCCTCATGGTTTCTTCCTTCCTTCTCCTCGACTGACAACCCTCACTGACTTTAGCATGTGCTTCGTACTTCGTACTTCGTACTCCTTGGACGAGGATGAACTTAATTGGAGAAGCAGCCACCACAGGCCTGAGCCAAGCCGTTTTGCTTTCTCCAACGCCTAACCAGCCAGGCAGGCTAACGATAACGGCCAATGGAAACGTCCTGCAGACCACACTTAGACATCCCCACTGAGGCGGTGCACCACTTCTACTTTCGCCTGTATGTAAGATCTCAGCCTCACTAGCTTTGAAACCTGTGCAATCTCACTTCAGCGTTGGATCAAAAATTGATCTTGCCAACAGCTGCATTTAAGGTTAAAAGTGCCTCAGGAGACGAGATTGAATTCAGTCAAGCCAACTTGAACCACGTGGAGATACAAGAGAGCACGTGTGAGTACAAGCGTGGGCTGCAATTACGAAGTACTTCGTAGATGTAGAATGTCGGCGCGAAGAATGAATTTTAAGTTCGACTCCCTCAGGCCGCCCCTGACTAAGCGAGAAACAGGGGTCAAGGAAGGAACAAGCCGACATTATCAGGATCGCGCCGATCTCCAGTACTTACTCGTAAGCCCGAATTTACGAAGTAGGGGATCACCGACAGACTGGTACACACTTCGTACGTGAGACCATAGTATAGGAGCATGATAAAATATATCATAGGAAGAGTCGATCACTTTTTTCTTGATTCCCAATTGCCAGAACCTGCTCCGCGCTGCGAGGTGAGGGTGCTGGGCTGGGCTGGGCTGGGCTGGGCTGGAGTAAGCACTTTGGACAGATCAGACCTCAGACGCAAAGGGCACCACCCTTGGTCTAGTGTAGTTCGACCTTGGTCCTACCAATCTGGTAATCCCCCCAGTTTGCATGCGCCTCACAGCCTGGTTCAGCTCCTCAGCCCCTTTCCGCTAGGAAAAATTACCGGATCCAAAACGAGGCCTCATCCAATCCCTCCAGAACTCATCCCTTGCCGCCTTGACCTATTTTCTTTCTTCCGCATCGCTTTGCTTCCTTCGGCGACAGTCTTGAATTTTCCTTCGTTTTCTTATTTTCAGTTTTCTGCCTTCGTTTCTTCTTTCGTCTTCGGCCGAACGAGAGTGAAGAACGGCCCAAGATAGAAATTTCGCGAGCCGGCTTTCCCGCCCAACCTCAAGGATAAGCCCCCCTGAAAATCCCTGCAGGCTCCTAACGAAGACAGGGAAAAAAAAATCAATCCTTTAATCCAGCCTTCTCTCCATCTCGAAACTTCGGACACGTCCCACGTCACGCCAATTCATTCCCTTCGTGTCTTTCTCTTTTTCGACGCCGAAAGAAAAGAAACACCGCCGATACTTAATCGCGAACGATCGATTCCACGGTGCCTGCCGATCGATTCTGCCACCAGCCGCCCCTAATTACTTGGTGCTTGTGCTGCGAGGATTACACTGCAATATAAAAATCTGCGTTCCACGAGTCCGGGGAAAAAGAAAGGAAGCAAAAACAAAGGGTGTCAAGATGCGTCTCTCTAAGTCCTCCGTCGCCTTCCTCCCTGTCGTCTCCGCTCTCTCTGAGCAAGCCGCCAAATGCGTCCGCGAGCGCGCCGATGACCTCGCCTACGCTTCCCACTGTGGAGACGCCGCCGCTCTCAGGAGATGTCTGGTTTCCCTTTCCGAGGCCTCGATCCAGTCCGACATCGAGCAGTGCCTTCTAAACGCCGGCTGCGGTGCCGACGAGTCCGCCGTCGATGCCACTGCGTTCATCTACCTCTGTGACAACGACGCCAGCTGGGTCGATGCGAAGGATCTCCGTAAGAGGCAACGTGGGGGCAACAATAATAATAACAATGCCGACGAGGAGGACGCTGCGGCAGAAGAAGACACCAACAACAATAACGGCAACAAGCCGAACAATAACGAGGATACCAACACCAAGGGCAACGCCAATACCAAGGCCAACACACCAGCGGCCCAACCTACCCAACCCGCCGCTCCCCAGCAAACGGCAGAGGACACCCCCGCCGCGACTACCCCCGCCGCCGCCACCACTCCGGTGCAGCAAACCGAGGTCGTCCGCGTTACGGCGGCCGCGCAGACCGTAAGCGGCGGCATCGGCAAGCCCTCGCAAGGCACCGAATGCTACGCCACGCGCACCGCCACCGAGAGCATCTGCGACCCCACGGGCACCTGCGAGGAGCGCGTCATCGAAAAGGTCCGCTGCCTCGACGGCTTCCTCTGCCGCATGGATTCCAAGGGCCAGACCACCTGCATGGAAAAGATCAACAAGCTCGACACCGGCGGCATCATCGTCTCCATCATCTTCGCCGCCGCCATCGTCATCTCCATCGGCATGATGACCTTCTTCTGCTGCAAGGATAAGTCCCAGCAGAAGAAGCTCGCCGCCAAGGCCGAGGCCGCCGCCATTGCTAAGGCCTCTAGCGCCGGCACTCGCGCTAGGAACGTGAGCGATAGGCAGCCTCTTATGACGAGCCAGCCGAACCCCCAGGCCTATGGCGATGCTCCCTCGCCTGCTGCCACGCCCCAGCCCGATCCTTTCAACGACCAGCACAGGTTCTAGGCGTTCCTGGAGACTGTCCCGGGGAACTGGGCTCGGCGCGTGGGTCGGGCGGACGGTTAGGGTAGAAGGAGGGGATGGAGTTTTATGATTTGAAGCTCTCTCTTCTTTCTACTTGGCCAAGAGGATGGTCCTGCTTTCCACACACACGCACACACCCAAGTCCACCCCAGCTGAGCTGATCTGGTAAAAGGCGCAAGGTTTTCTACATTTAATGAATTTCTCATCTTGTCAATTTTCCCCCTGTCCCACATAGGATTCATTTCTGGTTTCTGTCGTCGATGATCATGCACCTAACCTGGAAAGGCTCATTCATCCTCAAGTCTTTCCCACACATGTATAAAAATAAAAAAAAGAATACGGTTTCCCAAATTTATCTTGATGTCCCCTATATTCCCCTGTTCCGATTGTTTTTAAAAAGATGGTTTTATCCGTTTCCTCATCTTCGCTTGGGTGCTCTTTTTTTCCCTTTTTTTCTCTTGAGATGGTTTTTCATGCATTACTAGGGAATATAAAGTTCGTATGGTTCTTAACGAGAAGATTTCACCCACCCCACTTCTTCTTCCCCCAAGGGCTTCTGGTGTTTCGATATCTTCCTGTTACTTTTTGAAGGCGGGAAGTTGTGTGTCTACGTGTGATCTGCAAAACTGAGAATCTTCGCTCTCACCATTGAACCTTAGTCCCGGTTATCGAAGACATCGGATCGCCCTGTCCAGGAACATCACCGTCGTCTGTGTTCTACCACGATGCCTGCAACCAACTTCCTACAATGCGTACATACATACATAACACGTCCAGCCCAGAGGGGAACCGACTCCATCCCACATTTGATCCTACATTTCGAGACATGAAATCCATCAAACACATCAGATATCGGAAACACACAAAACAAGATGATCAAAAGCGAATAATCGCTTATATTCCCTAATGATCGCTCATCTCCCCCTTCTTTAATTTCCCAGAAGAAAAGGAAAAAAAGAAATACCATAGAGAGAAGGCACCTCGCTATAAAATGACGACAAAGAACAAAAAAAAAAAGAGAAGAGCGTAGAAAAAGAAAAAGAAAAACGAAGACTTCCGAGATGATGCAATGAGCTACCATGCAAGTAGAACAATGAAACTTTTGCTTCATGTATTAGTACCTCATTCGCCAAATCCGTTAACCCTTTGTCCCTTGATACTGAGCCAAATCAGACACCCTTCATTCAGGAGAAAACCAAGGGCTTATGATGAAGAAAGAAAACGGAATAAAAAAAAAGGCAAAAGGTGCTCTCCTCTAGATTAGTGTGGTTCAGTTGCCATCACCCTGCTGACTGTCATCATCCTGTTTGTCTCCCTGTTGCTGAACATCCTCCTCCTTCTTTTTCTCCTCCTCCTCCTCTTCCTCCTCCTCATCTCCCTGTTTCTGCTGGCCTGGTGAATATGAAGGCAGTTGGAAGCTTCCAGCGCCTTGACCTTGTGATCGTGAGTGTGGAAGTTGATACACCCAAGTCAGAAAGTCCATCTCTGCTTCATAGGCTTCCACTCGGGCCAGTTTACCAAACTGGAAAGTCTGTGAGTAGAAATCCTTTAACATGCTAGGAGGGAGACGAGGAGCAAGGGCAGTTTCCCTTGTGATTGCATCAAGATTGGGATTAGGCCTGTAGGCAGAGAATGATGATGCAATGTCTCGACGAAGCTGGACTAGGCCAATAGGAGTAATAAAGGAAAGATCATTTCCAAAGGGAGGAGCAGTATGCCTCTGTCTAGAGATAGCATTCTTGTCTGAACCCCAGAACACCTCTGCACCAAGCCAAGATTTGTTTGGCTTCTTGATGGGTGTCTTAACTAAACTCATGGGGAGACGATTGCGGTATTTTCTGGGGCCCGTGTGGGAGGCAATGGAAGTGAGGGCGAGACTGGGTTGAATGCCTGAACCCTGAGGCTTGGACCAAGTATTTTTGATGGGTCCCGCGCCAAAGCTCACCACAACACCAGTTGAAAGGGTTGTCACCTCATTTGCCTTGCTAGGTGACAAACCCGTGGTCTCCTAAGACCCTCGCCCGGCTCCTGGGGCCGCACTGCCGCCAATAATAGGGCTTCCAATATCTCCAGGAGCTCCGAGAGGATGATGAGAAGGTTTATCGGAGACGCCACTCGCCACTACCCATCGAATCAGTTGTCGGCCCGAATCCGTGATGCTGTCGAAGCTGCCGCCACCGTTCTGGATGTTACCCTCGGTCTCCGAGATGGCCAGGAGCTCGACGTCGGGGACATCGTGGCCAATGTTCTGCAAGATGTTCGTTTTGACAGCGCCGAAGTCGACATAGCCGTCGGCATTCGCCTGGCCGCTATCACTGAGAGACTGGCAAGCCTGGCAGAGCATGTGACGAAGGGTGACAGCGTTCACGGGAGGTCTGCCACGGCCTAGTTGGCCAACGGGGGCTACGGCGCCGCCAAACTGAGCACCTGGAGTGGACCAAAGTGAATTGCCCAATGTCGGCTGGGGGCTGAAGGCTCCAGCGGACGGACTTCCCCATTGAGTATGGAAAGGTGAGCCAAAGGCAGTGTCCATAAATCCAGAAGGAGGGGGAAATTGGGTTCGGATATTGGGCCCAGGCGCGGCAGTTCCTCGTCTAAGGGATCCCTGGTCAAGGTTGATGGGGTCCTCTGGCTCGTCATCGAGCAATGCGCGGCTGCCCAGATGTTCTTGCTCTTCGTCACCGGCGTCGTGAGACAACAAGTCAGTGGAACGTTGTCCGTGAACAACACTTGAGGGGCGGCCGATGGGCGAGGGACGGATGATGGCCTGTCCAGAAAGAGGAGACGGCGAAGGATCCAAACTTCCCGACAACTGTCTAGGCTGCTGGGGAATAACAACACCCATGTCCGGGAGTGGACTAAATGTGTGGCTAAGTCCAATGAGGGGATCGCCAGCCACCTGAGGGAATCCTGGGGGAGGAGGGGGACCGCCGTAGCCGGAGCGGATGATAGAAGGAGGAAAACCGGGAGGGAATTGCATCAAATCGTGGCCGTACCTAAAGCCAGCCTGAGATGGAGCGAACATCTGGTCCTGTGTCATCCTATTATGCAGGCCAGGTGGGAGAGGGACCTGGGCGAAGCCGGGAGGAGGGGGTGGCATAGCAACGCCACGGCCGACTCCGAAGGGCGGGAGAGGAGGTGGCGGCGTATTCACAACACCGCGGAGAGATCCCATGGATGGCGAACCGGTGTGTGGTAGGTTCGACAGAGGAGGAAGCCCATGATTGTTCTGAGAACCGAGCGTTCCAGGGCTAGCGTGAATGGGAGTCGCAGTATGGGGCGAACCATGGAGACTAGCCGGTGCGCCGGGCTGTGGTGTCAGTCCGCCGTGGAGGGACACATCATGCTGTTGCGACGAGGTTCGCGAGCGAATAGGGTGCGTAGTCCTCGGTGGGATGATGGGAGTCGCGACAGGGACCTTGGGCGATACGTAAGTAGTAGGAGGGGGGGCATGGTGGGGAGGTAGAGAGACTGTCGTGGCCTGTGGGAGTTGCGGCGTCACAGCTTGGGCGGGCGGCTGCTTCTTTCCGGACTGAGTCTTGGGGCCCGCTGACGAGGCTTGGGGACCCTTGGACGAGGATGACTTGCTCTGACCTTTTGCCTTATCCTTGGCCTCGCGGGCGGCTTTAGCCTGAGCTTCCTTGGCCTTTCTCTCGCGTTCCTGGGCCTCTTGCTTCTCCCTGCGCTCGCGCTCCTTCTGCTGTTGACGCTCCTTTTGCAGACGCTCTTTCTGCTGGCGCTCCCTCTGTTCTCGCTCCTTTCTCTCGCGCTCCTGTCTCTCCTTCGCCTCGCGAGCCTCCTTTTCCTTCTGGCGCTGCTCTTCCTTGAGCCTTTTCTCGCGCTCCTTGGCCTCGCGAGCTTCCCTGGCCTTCCGTTCCTGTTCCTGCACTCGCTTCAGCCTCTCGGCCTCCTTCCGCTGACGCTCATCCTCCTCCTTCTTCCTCTGGGCCTCCTTGGCCTTTCGCTTCTCCTCGTGGAGCTTCCGCTGCTCCTCAGCGCGCTTCTCGGCCTCGAGCTTCTTGGCTGCTTCCTCGGCAGCCCTTTCGGCCTCCTTCTTGGCCTTGGCCTCCTGGTTGGCAAGCTTCTTTTGTCGCTCACGGTCACGCTTCTTCGCAGCCTTGGATGCTTTTTGGGCCTTTTTCTCCTCTTCTAGACGCTTCTCGTCATCGAGCTCTTGAAGAAGCTTTTCGGTGCGTTCGGACGCCAGCTTCTTTCTGTAAGCGCTAAGGACCCTTTGCTCAAACATGCGAGCTGCGAAGATTTGAAACATTCGCCGTCCCTCCTCCATTCGCTGCTGATCCGTCATGGCCTCCTAAAAATGATACATTGATTAGAAAAAAAAAAGAAGGGGAAAGGGAATTTGTTTTCTTTTTCTTTGGCAAGATCCTCTCGAACTCAAAAAAGACATACCTCTACTTCGTCCTCATCTTCATCATAGTCTCCCTCTTGATCCTCATCATACTCCTCATCGTCCTCTTCATCATACTCTCCTTCTTGGTCGTCATCGGGACATGTGTGGCCGTGGTGATCGTGGTGATCGTGGTGACCGTGGTGGTCGTGGTGGTCGTGGTGGTCATGGTGATCGTGGTGATCGTGGTGATCGTGGACGTGATGGCCATCGGGATGGTGATGGGTGTGACTATGGCTATGGGCGTGCGAGTGGACATGATCATGGTCGTAATCATCGTCGTAACCGTGCTCGTCATCATGGTCGTGCTCATGATCAGGCTCGTCGTCGTCATCGTCGTCAGGAGCATCTGGCAGCACATACCCACCACCGTTGGTGCGATGTTCTCTTACTCGGGGATAGCCATCATAACCTCCAGGTTGTTGGGCGGCGGAGGCACCGGCACTCTCTTCTCGTGCCATGCGGCGTTCCGCGAGTTGCTCCATCATCTCAATGAACTTTCGACCGTCGTTCTTGAGCAAATCATCAGCAACGGTAAGGATGCCACCTAAAACAGAAAGTTAGCGAGATTGTACAACGGGCGACTTGTCGAATTGAATCGATGCGACCACACGCACCTTTGACTTGCAGGCTATTTCCAAAGTCTAGGAAGTCTGCAATGACACGATCATCCGCTCGTCGATCGTCTTCGGAATCCTCGTCTTCGCTGAAGCCATCCTCTTCCTCGTCCTCGAAATTGTTATCCATGTAGCCTTCCTCCCGCTCGCCATCGTCGATCTCGAGATGCTCAACCATGGTAGCACGAGAGGGGACGGCCCCTTGGTAGATGAGGGAATTGTCTCGAGGGGTATGTAGGGCAAAATTGCCGGGGCCGCCGAGAAGGGATCCATCAGCCCGGTTGGCGTAGTTCTCAAGCTCCCGATAGTAGCTATCGTACAAACCCTCAAGCTCCTGCTCAATGGCACTTCTCTTGCGGCCACACACGGCGCAGCTGCATGTGTTCTTTTGCTGCTCCTTCATCTTTTTGAGAATCGTATCTTTCTCGAGCTTGACGAGACTCTTGCGCTCTTCCTCGCTAAGGTTGATCCAGAAGGTCTTGATGCGTTCGCGCTCTTCGTTGGAGTTGGAATTCCAGAAGCGGTCTTCGGTATAGCTTCGGGCGGGGGCATGGCTATGGTGGTGGTGATCGACTTCCGCTGAGGTTCCTAGCATATTCTTTTTCTTCTTCTTGCTACGTTTGTTCTTCTTGCCCTTGGTCTGGGCACCAGCGGCATCGCCGTCACCTTCCGGATGGGCTCCATTCTCAAGAAGCACGAGACTCTGGGATGGTTGGGATAGTTGTTGGGTAGGTTGGGAATTCGACGCGGCGTTGCCATCGTTTTCCGAGGCAGCGGGGATAGGCGCGTGGGCCGTTGGGGCGACTCGAGAGTCGGACGGTGTGGGCGACGGGCTGTGGCCGTTCGCTGCAGCGGCGGCGGCGGCTGCCTTCGCGGCAATCTTTTGTCGACGCTTCTGCTTCTTGGGGTTCACGCCAGAAGGCGGACCGTTGGTCGAGGCCCCCAGGACGGAAGGCTGGGGAGCAGGCATGGCAGCCGAGGTGGGGGGAGTGGTTTGGGTAGGCTGGGCAGCTAGCGGAGCCTTCGGAAGGGCGATGAACTTGGAACCGTCCTTGTTGGTGTATTTGGAGACGTTCTTGCCGGTGGGGGAGGATGTGGGTTGGGACGCTGGCAGGCGGCTGTTCGCGGGCATCTCTAGATGGTAGTCGAGCGATGCGTTCACCGAGAGTCAATCGCCGGCTAAGTCATGGGAGGGTAAGGTGTAGAGTCGGAGGAGTAAGAACAAGTCGAGGGACTTTGATGGGTTTGGCGAGCGATGCTCGGCAATTCGGTCTCGTGGCAAGGCTTTCGAGAGCGGATTTTTCGGTGTTGGGTAGGCGACCCGTCACAAGCGAGTGGTGTCGTCACGGGGAGCCGGCAAGTTCCGTGGGGGATGGGAAGATTGAGGCTCTCGGGACCTTGACGGGGTATCTGGAATCGAGGGAGGACAGCTGGAATGGTTTTAGATGTCGGACGCAACCCTGAGAGCTGGTTGAAGATGAGGTGAGGTTGTGGGTTACTTACTGCAGGCCCTTGCAATGCCGTGCGGCTAGAGCAACAATTGGTTGGGTGGCTCACACTGTGGGGATACCTCCTCCTTCGCCCGTTTGCCCAGTGCCAAAGGAAAGCCGGGAAACAGGGAAGGGGGCAAGGCTGGCTGGCGGTTGGCGTTTGGAGGCGAAAACGTGAGACAAAAAGGGATTGGAAAAAAATATAATTTCTGGCGATGCCAAAAGGGGAAATTGGGAAAGAATAAAAAGGAAAAAGAAAAAGAAAAAAGAAAAAGAAAAAGACAATCGAGACCGGATTGGCAAGAATGTCAATCAAGAATGGGGGAATCTTCCGAAGACCAGTTGGCTTGGGAATTGGGAAATCGAAATTGGCTATGGAAGAGGATCAAGGTGAGGGTGAGGATGTGTGGAGGGTTTTTGTGGTGTTGGTTCAAGAGCTGTATTTGACGCCAGCAGGAAAAATAAGCTGGTAGGCGCCGCAGGGAACAGCGGATGTTGAAAATGCGAATGGAGGATGAGGTGGGATGAAGAAGGGAAAAGGTTGGTGCCACTCTCCAGCTACGTTGAGATATTGCTACAGATACAGAAGACTTGAGGGACTGGGGGAAAATTCAGCCTTTGGAAATGAGGAAGGAGCCATTGCCCTGTCAAGCTGTCAATACATTGTATCAATTCAATGCCTTTATTCACATGGGTGATTCACCGATTCATCGATTCATCACCAACCCGGGTGCGACTTCCTCGATCATTTTGATGTTTGGCACTAACACAGACTCATAGTCAGACTAATACAAAAACACGTTGCAAACGCCCAAGTGCCAGTTACACCTGCCAGAGAATAATCGCAGCAAAGGTATTTCTGACTGTACCAGCTCGAAACCTTGCACTGTGCCTTCCCAGATTTTCCAGCTGGGTCCAGCAATGATCAGTGCATCGACCCAAAATCTGAGGTGCGGGAAGTTACAGGACTGGACGAAAGTCTTACGAAGTACTCGTCCCGTGTATTGTCACGTGCATCTGCAACACCTCAACGTCCCACGATCAAACATAAAACAGTGCAGTCGTCAGTGTCTGTTGTCGTGTCGAAACGAAACAGAATCGAAGGATCAAACCGAACAATGAAATCACCCTAATTGTACCTAATCCTTCCTGTGAAACACTGAATGAAGCCTTCAATATACTGTAGGCGCATTTTCAATAAACCCTGACAAATTCATCTTGTGGAGGATGAAGACACTTAAGCATTCAGACATTCCGACATGACATTTGACTCGAAAGGGTCTTGGGCTCGTTCAGTCACAATGCCGACCTCATCATTTTCGAGGAAAGTGAGACACTGGATTCACTTGGTCAGCCTCAACTCCTGACGAGTTCAGGCAAAGAAGGACACATTTTTTTGATAGCTGAGCAGTATAGTATTGAGGTGTACACCAACACCGTGACTCTCCAGAACCTAACACATTTCCACCCCCACAAAAGATATCGATTTCTCTGCGCATCTTATTTTGACCTGGGCATCTAATAGTTCCCCTGTACTCTGAATCAAAGGAATATGTGGATATACAAGGTCTTTGAGGAAACTGTAGCATCCTTGACCATACGCCCCATGATTTTTCCCTCGCTAAGGTCCTTGTCATAGGTAATGGCTTGCTCACAGTGAGACCCAAGAACCGTCCTCTTCCTCCTGTAGATCGAAATCTATATCCAACGCTCAGGAGGCACTGAGTCATACTAGAATACAGTAGAAATAGAATTGCTAATACAAGAGTCCCTACTGGAGCCCTCCAAAAGATTTGGAAGCCCCTGTCTTTGGATCGCCATTGACAACGTGATCACAAACTGCGGGTCATGACAGGAACTTGTACCAGAGGCGCTACGATAGCAAAAGTGACAGGTATTGATGGAAAGAATCAGGCACCGCCAAGGTCATATCATCGCTAGTATCTAGGAGCCGAAGCCAGACCTGACCAGAGACAGAAACATGAAAGGAATTGACGAGGCAGCAAATAGGTTATTTCTAGTGTGCAGTATCTGAAAGATGGCACTAGAACATTATGGGAGTTTCCCATCGAGAGCGATTCTAGCTCCGGACTAGTTAAGGAGAGCTTGCGCCGCGCCGACGGTAAATGAACCTCTTGTTCCCACATACCCCAATATTGAACGCCTTCATCAAAACCATCAATTTCGCCACTCATAAATTGTAGCGTCTTCCTCTCCAGCATCACCGGATTTCACCACCCAGACTAGCTATTAATTATCCCAAATATAGGAGTCTCGGGGCAAGAATGGGCTTACCATGTCAAATAGTGAGATCTACGTATAAATATCTCCCCTACTTTTCTGTTGAATGCTAACACAATTGCGATAGGTTCCGAACCGCATGTCAACTGCAGCATTTGTTCTGTAAATGGTATCACTGATATTGTACAGGCTTAGAGCAGGAATATTAGCAGCGGTCATAGAGTAAGCAAACGAGAAGTGTTCTTGTAGATAGAAGGACGTTCCAATTCGATGTATAATTTCGTATTGATGTGATTAATTACCAGAGATGGGATTCGAGAACCAAAGGACAAAATTAGGAGCCGGACGTTCTTTATCCAAACGGGGCCTCTGGAGTTCGCCTCTCCAACACCCCTTCAGTCCCTTAGCACGTTGTTTTATTCTTCCCACCTTCCTTAGCAAAGAGATAGTCTTCTATTTATTTTCATATCACGGGGGAAATAGACTCTATAGAAGCAACGGTGGTGACTACGATAACAGAGGGGGAGCAACGGCAGCTTACACCCCCATCCAGATCCCGCCAAGGAGAGATGAGATTTCACGAACTCGAAAAGTCACACTTTCCTTGCAGGCCGCTCCAGAGCTCCCGTTGGACAGCAGTAAACATCAGGCGTGCCTCGAGGACATTATCTCTTCAACAGAAATGCGGAGATGCTCACTTCTGGTTATGATTGCTGTGGCTTCAACACTGACAGGTTGTTCAGAGTCCACGCAGCCATGCAAGAAAGAAGCCAAAGTATATATATCCCCTCTCGACCAAAAGACAATACATACGACCATAGCTCGTAGAGAACTGAGGGTCCCGTCCGCTCCCCTGTAACATAAGCTACGAAGCGCCGAACTAGTAGTTGGGTCGGTGACGACCAGCGAATCCTCGGTGTTGTATGTCTTTTTTTTTGCGCCTCTCCTCTTTTCTCTTTTTGATCTTTCCCTGAATCTCGATGCCCATTGGCTGTTGATATGACCGTTACAACCAACAACTTCAGTGTTGTTCGCTTCTTTCCGAGTGTCCCGAAAGCCGGGGCAGTCGAGTATCTAACGCATTCCAGGTTAAACGACGAAGGGGCTTGATGAAACTGGGAAAGGAACTGAGAGAATTTTGAATCAACCCATGAAGCCAAGCAAGGCTTCGCCTTAAATCCCCGCAATGATAAAGAACGCAAGTGAAGCACGTTGATGGATGTTGTAGACGTGGGATGTTATCGTTCTTGTTTACGACCGGAGTGGCTTCGGAGTTTCCCGAAGTGATATCTGCTCGGAACGAAGACCGGAGCCATGACTGGAGACGACTCGGATAATTTTCTGACAGTTGTTTGGTAGTCCAAGGACTTGCATCTCCCCACGACATCAAGCCCTAGAGGGCGGGAGAGTCCGAGCGACAAATACGAAGTGCGCCAGTAGTGGATCAATATTGACGACAGCTGCATTCGCGAGTTGACCTCAGACGAGATAAAAATACACGTCCGCGTCAAACTTGTACATCCAATATCCCTTTGAAGAAAAAAGGGACTTCTTTTATCGTGATTCGTCGCTGGCATCGGTGGAGCTGCACAGCCTCACTCAAGGGCTGAGAACTGGGACGCGGGTGAGATCCTGGGGAGAAACCGGCACATCTTGCCAGCGTCGAGTTTTCCCCTATTCTTTATTCTTGTCCATGCGATGGGTGTGGGCCTGATGGTCTGGTCTTGATGTCTTGCAGCTCGGCACCAAGGGGCTCGTGATGTCTGTGCATCGTCTCAAGAGAACATCGACAACTATCGATGTATCTACGTGTAATTGTCTAGGCGCTGACTGCCCGCTGGTCTTTCTCCTTCGTTTGTACTTCGTAGACGGCCTGGTATTACGAGGCACTGAGTGGACAGAGACGTCTCGGCACCGTCATAGGGCTAGGGAAAACAAGCCACTTTTCTGGGAACAGAGAGATGATGGGTTTCCTTTTCCCATGACCATGCTCATTGTCCAACCCCAACAAACAACAGCGTAAATGTAACTCGAGAGCTCCATCACCAGCTGATCTAGTTTTCGAATACCCCGTAACAATAACAATGACGAGAAGAAGGTGTGAGTGCTGAGACTGTGCTACGGATGCGGGATACACAATAAAGGAATCAAGGAGTCGCAATGCGAATGGGGAATGGTGGAATGCATCTTGACTTCACCTGGCAAAATGGGTTACGAGGTTCCGATTTTCGATAGTTGGGCTTCGCCTCCTGTCCTTTCCGCCGAAGGACAAAGAACGGGTCAAGACCCGAACTGATGAAAGTCTTCAAGTCCTGCTCCTATTCGTCGAAGTGAAACCGCATGTCTGGGAACCGCTGCGTAGTGCGCGCGATCACTGGTCAGGGGTCAATGGCATTCCGAACCAGATGGGGTTCTTTTTTTTTTGGCTCCCTCAATCTCGGGCAAGTCAAAAAGGCGTTCCTGGATTTGTTGACGTAAGTCCCGGGTGCACCTTCTGGCCTTACAACTTCAGTGTTGTGCCTTAGCTCTCACAGCTCTGGGCGTGGCGTGGTTATTAATCAGATACGAGAGGGATGGTTCACAGATGCAACGACTCGGAGTCGTCGTCGTGTTCTCCCTTGAAGCCCCATTGACAAAGATCAGTGTGTGAATGCTACAGTGTACGGTTGGGCTTCGATAGAGTCTCCACTAGCACATGCTGTCAGCTGTGCCTCTTCTTCATCGTTCGTATATTAGTATCTAGACAAATTTTGGTCTGAAAGAGGGGGAAGAGAAGAATGGGTACTACAGTTTTGCCCGGTTTCAAACGGCAATTTGATGGACCCGTCTTTGTTTACATTAATTCAACGCAACATTTATACTTTATACGGCGGGTGGTTTTGCCATCCTTGCTGAGTCAATGACACTGTTGACAGGAAGCTGCGAAGCTGGAATGAGCAACACTTTGAATCAATTCAAGTAGCTTTCTTTATCCTCTTTTCTCTCCAAGCGCCTACCCTTGTGAGCTTCCTTTGGCTCCCTGTAACCATCTTGAGCTTCGAGATAGCTCCAAGTCGGGTTCGCCGTCAGGCATGACAACGAGTATTACGAAGTACTCATAGGACTTTGTCTTTCAGATCGAAGGACGCAGGTCGAGCCAGGCCCCACCGAGGATCGCTGGATCGCTGACAGCAATTGTGGCACAGCTGGCACAACACACAGCCAGCAGCACCACAATCAAATCGATACTTCCAAATCTTTTTGTCCTAGTCGCGCCAGGCAAGGCCCACCCGGAATTTACCCGCCAGCCCAAAAAGTCACTCTGCAAGCTCGGAAGCTGCAGAAGTCGCAGAAGTCGCAGCCCACTGAGCCCAGCTGGATTGAGATCGTGCTATTATTCTTACCAAATGATCCAGGTCCGGGGAGTCCTGTCCTGCAGCCTCTGCAGGCATTGTTGACCGACCGCGCATCCAGCCCAGTCCCAGCCCAGCCTAGCCTACTTCGTAGGACCTTCTCGTATTCACGTTGTCCTGGAACCACCAATCCATCCTCCCCTGGCAAGTGACAACCCACGACGAAGTAGTACCTATATTGCAGAAGTCCCCGCTGCACCTTCCATTACGCTTCCCCCCCTTGGAACCTTTTTAATCCTGGTCAATCTCAGCCCTCTGCCACCCATCAATCTACAGAGTAATAATACCCATCTGCATCATCCTGTCCTCAGTCCTGGGGTTGAAATCAGGAACCACGGCCGAGTCGCCAGGAACCAACGACAAAGCACCATCCTTTGCTCTTCGTAGGGCACAAGGGGACAGGCATCTGAGCCCATTCCGTCCCTGATACGACTCCTGCCCCAACTGGGAAGACTGACCAAAGTCGCAAGACCCGCGCCCGAAGCCTAAATAAAAGCCGACAGGCCCGTTTCCGGTCTTGGCCTTACACAGCATCTTTTTTTTAACGCATCATTGATCCGTGTTATTATCTCCAACTACCCTTTTCCATTGACAAGGTTCCACACCACAACTCGTGCACACTAGTGCCTCTTAACTACCTCGTACTTTTCTTTTCTTTTTTTTCTTCTTTTCTTCTTCTTTTCTTGTGCTCTCCGACCCTTTGGATCCCTCCGTGCCTACGTCTCCTCTCATACCTTTTTCTCTCGTATCTGTGCTCCCGGCTCCCTCCCCTCTAGACGCCGACAGACCCATTCGATCTTTCGTATTCGTCTTCGACGCCCCTTGGAGCCGCCGCCCTCACATCCTCGCCGAATCCCGAGATCAATCCTTCTTAATCCCCTCCTCCCACCGTCGATCCGACCGACTCCCCCTTTTGCCTCGAACAGCCAGTGGATCGACCCCAGGTATCCTACATAGGGGGCTCGTGTAGCTCGAAGCGGTTTCTCGCTCAACAAAAGTCTCTCTTGAAATAATTCCCTCCGTCCCTCGTCAAACGATCTCGGCCTATCCGATTGCAAGACAAATCTACAATCGTAGTCGGTGGAGGACGACGACAGTCATCGGGCTGGGCACTGGTCTCCATTGAGCCGCATCTGACCACACCGACAACTTTGTGTGTGTCTGGTGCTTTTATTCCCTTCCATCACTCCACAGGCGTTCTCCTCCACTAAGCCCCACGATGGCGGCCGCCAGTCCAAACAACGCGATTCGAAGGTACGCCGTCTACCTGGAGCTTGTGGCATGCGGTCGAGGTGGCACATCGCTTCCCGCCAGCTATTAGATGATTCTAGGCATGGATGGCACGCAATCAAGACAATCTCCCTTCCGCTGGTGTTATCTAATAGTTTCCGGAGCTTGTCCGCCTCGCTATATAGCTGCCACCTGCTATTCCAGGGGTTCTCAAGTCCTGTACGTATAGTTTGGGGATGTACTGAACTGACCAATTGCTTTAGGAAGTTAGTGATCATCGGTGATGGGGCTTGCGGAAAGACAAGTCTTCTGAGCGTCTTCACCCTTGGTTATTTCCCTACGGTAAGTCTATGAGACCCTCGGAATGCCCTCCCGCCTCTTTGTTTGACTCTGGCTAACCCTGTGTGTCTCGGTAGAACTATGTAAGTTTGCGACAGCCCCTGGATGGCCCACTAGGACGACGCCTTTTCCCTCGCCGATTTCCCCGACGACACTTACCAAGCTGACTTTCGCTGAACTGCGGCAGATACCAACAGTATTCGAAAATTACGTGACCGATTGCAGAGTTGACGGCAAATCCGTCCAGCTAGCGCTATGGGATACCGCGGGACAAGAAGATTACGAGCGATTGAGACCACTAGCATATTCGAAAGCCCACGTCATCTTAATAGGCTTCTCTATCGAGACCCCTGACTCGCTGGATAATGTAAAGCACAAGGTAAGGTCGACTTGGGTGGAGCTCTTTCCGCGGGGCCAAATTTCCTACAACGTGAGATTGCTAACACATTCGCCACCGCCGGATTAGTGGGTAGAAGAAGCGACGAGGCTCTGCCCTGGCGTTCCTATTATCCTCGTTGGGTTGAAGAAGGATTTGCGTGAAGATCCCGTCGCCATCGAAGAACAACGAAAGAAGTCTCTAAGATTCGTCTCCCCTCAAGAAGGCGACCAGGCTGCCCGGGAGATCGGTGCTCGGAGGTATCTCGAGTGCTCCAGTTTGAGCGGTGAGGGCGTCGATGACGTCTTTGAGGCTGCTACCCGCGCAGCGCTCCTTACGTTCGAAAGGGGTGAGGGTGGTGGTTGCTGCGTTGTGCTGTAAAGCCACCGTATTCTCGATCTTGCATTTGCGAAGCCATTAAGCGTCAGCCCGCTCTTGGATACCCCGGAGACTCGAAAACGGATTCTTCCCCCC
>JUDQ01000098.1:3802-53339 GCA_000812075.1 Scedosporium aurantiacum
GGTATACAAAGTCTACAACTCCGTTGGTATATTGCAGTCTTGTGCTGTCCATTGGCTGTAAAAGACCTATGTTGTATGAATTGGTCTTTCTCTTTCAAACCATGTGTTTACTGGAGTCTGCATAGACTCTTCTCAACACAGCTTCTCTACTTGTTCCCAGAGGATGTCATCTTCGATTCACTCCTCTCCAACCTCGGTTTTCTCCCCTCAACAGCAGTACATCCAGGGACGCCTCTGGTCAAATATTGCTTTTTTTTCCTTTGTCTTCTTATTTTCAATTCTCGGGGGATGGGTTTTCCTTTATCAAAAAGCCAGCACAGAAAACGTCTAGCCACCAAAAGACGTTCAAAGGTCGGGCCTTGTTTTAGGCTAATGAGAGAAAGCAACCTACTTTCGTTTTGTTTTAAACATTCCTAGAATAGACAAGCATTGGTCCCCCACTTCTCTTCTGGCTATATGTAACTACTGGTATAGAATAAGGGTTGCTAGGAAATGGGTATTATTCTGCGCCTGTTCTCGTTCTCCTGCCTTGACCCGGCTATGCCTATACGTAGAGTAACCGTCAACACGGTTCGTCCCTGCGCCATGAACGGGAGGTCTAGTATAAACTACATTTATATTTCTCCGCAGCAATATATAGATGCGTAGGAAATAGGTGAATGAAATGAGTGTGTGTATATATATATAGGTGAAAGCAGTGATCCCCTTTTCGCAATGTGAATACCCTGTCCGTATATATCTTCAACTGCCCTCTTCCTCAAACGCAATTCATCAGGTGGAGCCTACGTCCGTGAATACTAGAACCAAAACAATGCACGCCGAATCTCTCCTCCTCTCCTCGGCCCTCTTCCTCGGCATTAATGCCCAGCTCCACAAGTACGCCGTCGCCGCCGGCCTCAAGTACTTCGGCACGGCCGTCGACAATCCCGCGCTAGGGAACGCCGCGTACATGGCCATCGCGCGCGACCCGGACGAGTTCGGGATGATCACGCCGGCGAACGGGCAGAAGTGGGCGAACACGGAGGGGAGTCGCGGGGGGTTCAGCTACGGAATGGGGGATGCCGTTGCTGGGATTGTTGGGGCGGGGAGGAGTATGAGATGTCATACTTTGGTTTGGCATAATCAGTTGCCTGGATGGGGTGAGTTCTTTTCGGGTGGATAGAGGTGGCAGCTTTTCCTTGGGTCTGGGCTTGCGGGCTGACGATGATGGGCTTGTTTGGCAGTCGGTAGTATTTTCAGTAGGAGTGATATGGAGGCGGTTATTCGGAGCCATATCACCAACGTCATGAACCACTACAAGGGCCAGTGCTACTCCTGGTATGGGCAACCACGAGGAACACCTAGAATCCGGCTTTCGGTCCAATTCTAACTTGAGGTACCCAACATTCTAGGGATGTCGTCAATGAAGCCCTCGAGGACGATGGCACGTTCCGCCAAAGCCCAAGTAAGTCGAATCATCCTAGATTGAAAACGAAAAACTCCATCTCTCCCTCACTAAGACACCGGCTCCAGTGTTCCGAGCCATGGGCGAAGACTTCATCGCCTTCTCCTTCAAAGTCGCCGAGGAAGTCGACCCCTCCGTCAAGCTCTACTACAACGACTTCAACATCGAGCGCTACATCAACGACAAGATCCGCGCCACGCACGCCCTCGTCAAGCGCGCCAAGGAATCCGGCGCCCGCATCGACGGCATCGGCATGCAGGACCACGCGCGCGTGGGGAACGCCCAGAGCAAGAAGGAGCTCATGGATACCATGGCCTTCTTCTCCGAGGTCGTCGACGAGCTGGCGTATACTGAGGTCGATATTCGGCATACGAAGATGCCCGTTACCGATGCTGATAGGGAGCAGCAGGCGAAGGATTATATGGAGATGGTGGCGGCGTGTTTGGAGACGGAGAAGTGTGTGGGTATTTCGGTTTGGGACTTTACCGACCAGGTATGTTTGTGGGTTCTTCAATATGACCGTCGTGTCTTCCCCTGGGTTCAGTCTTGTTTCCCAAAGTCTTTCGTGTCCTGATGGTTAACTTGGGACACCGGAACATAGTACTCCTGGATCCCCAACGAGTTCCCCGGCGAAGGAGACGCCTGTCTATACGACAGGAACCTCCAAAAGAAACCTGCCTACCACAGCGTCCTCAGCCTGCTCCAGAGCGCCGCCGGGGCAAAGACAGCGGTTGCCGGGCCCGAGTCAACCGCCACCGCCGTCGAAACTGAAACAACACCGACTTCCGAAGCCGGAGTGGCAACGACTCTCATCACCGTGGTCGTCTCAAGCCCAACTAATACCCCTTGAAAAAAAGGAGAGGGGGAAAGCGAGGTGAGTATGACGGTTGGTGAATGTGGGCTAGGGGGAACTGGAAACCCAGATCCAAGCTTTCGTTGTATGATACTGTCTGCTCAGGAAATGAAACGAAAAAGACATGGGAAATAATGCCCGCTGCCTGTTTTGAAATATAAGGCACCCCTCCATGTACCTGACCTGCAAACACCGAAAAACACCGTCATAGCACATACACTATCAATCCGACTAGAATAGCATCCCAGGGTATGTCCAAAAATCCTTCCAGATCTAATCCATTAATAAACGCACGCAAACTCCAATCCATGTCCATTAGCATTCTTCCCCGTGCCCCTTTCACACAAATATCCGATGTTAAATCAATTCCTTCCTCTCCGCCTCAAACCCCCTCCTCAATAAGGGCCCCCGTAAACCCATCCACCAACCCCGCCAGCTTTCCCAAAACCCTATCCTCGACCCAAAAGTGGCCCGCGGACGAAACCTCGACGGCGTGGAACATCGACCCGGGAATTTCCTGCAGCCTCTTGGCCCAGCTGCGCAGCTTGTTCGCGGGGACGAAGACGTCGCGGTCGCCGAAGGCCGCGAGCGTGGGGTTGCGCACGAGTTTCAGCTCGGCGAGGCCCGCGTCAGCGTCGGTGGCTGGATCCGAAGCGGAGGAGTCGGCGTCGGAATCGGGTCCTGGGGGTTTCTTGTTGTTGGCGTCCTGGTCGGTGGGCTTGTCGTCTTCTTTCCTTTGCCGGAAGGGGTTCCGCAGCTTTGGAAGGGATGGGAGATGGGCGGGGATGATGGACATGCTCGCCAGGTGAGAGATGATTCCTTGGAGTGGCGAAACGAGCACGTACGCAACCCTCGGCATCACCAGGTCCGTAACCTCCTCGAGGCATGCGTGTCCCCTCCTCTCTTCTTCTTCCTCCTCTTCCACCACCACTTCTTGATCCCCATCTACCTTCTTCCCCCTCACGGCTCCATCCCGGCTCTTCCTCGCTCGTTTCGTCTTAGCCACCACATCACCGAAGCTCTTCCTAATCCTCCCCTCCGCCTCAAGGATAAACGATCTCCTCCCCTCAATCGACCCCCTCACCTCCCCGGACTCCGTACCACCCACCCTCAACCCAGGAGATCTTAATCTCGACCCGTGGCCCCACGCCTCCCTCACGCTCGCCAGGATCGCATTCTGGTGCTCCGCGAGATGCTCCGCCCGAAGGCGAATCTCCGCCGCTGCGGTTCCGAGTTCCGGGGCTACGAAGGGCCGCAGCATCTCCGCGAGCGGCGGCAGCTGCATCGTAATCATCGAACCGTAGGAATAGCCTCCCATGATCAACACGGGAGGTTCTATCTGCGCCCGCGGAACGCTCTCGTTCTCTCCCTTGAATGGATCGAGGTAGTGAATGTAGTAGACCATAAAGGCTGCGATAGAGATGTAGTCGGCTCTCTCGGCCTTTGCTGTCCAAGAGGTCCGGCCTCCCGAATCCCCAGCACCTCTACGAACCGGGGAGAAAAAAAAGAAAAAAAGTAACTCTAGATTAGCCCACTGCAAGGAATTCCGAAATCCTCCAAAGCATCTAACAACCTCGGGCACCAAGAACACCCAAATGTGTGTATATAAAATACACACATGTAGAACAAGAATAAAGAACAAAAAGGATAGAGAGATCATACCGGAAATTAAACGTCCCAACCAAATATCCCTTCCTCAACATCGTCCCCGCCACAACATCCACCACATGATCATCCGCGCATCCCCCCAGCGGCGCATACGGATGCGCAAACACCGCCGCGTGTCTCCCCCACGTCCGCGCTGACGACCCTCCCGACAACGAAGGCGGGTGGTACACGCGGCACGACAGCACCGTGGCATCGCGGTAACTCGGAATCGTGAAGGAGATGGTCGGCTCGGGAAGCATGGTCTCCATTGTTTCCCAGCGGAGGTGGTGGGGATCCAAGGCTGTGTTTGTGGCAAGAAGCTTTTACACCCTGGAGATCGAGGTCTCTTTTGTTTTCCTTTTTTTTTCGTTTTCTTTTCTTTTGGCCACTATGACGAATTTCCCTTTACAAACGAGCCTTTGACGTCTCGACCAAGAATACTGGAGTGTCGACAACGAGGAGAAAGATGGGCCGCTGCGTGGTCTTCTCGCGTTTGTATACGAAAGTGAAGCTTGAAGTTGGGGCTGGTTGCTTGTGATAGCTGACTAAGCCGTACAATGCAGCTGTGATCTTTTTTTTTTCGACTTTTTGGAGCGAGGCTCGGAGACTCGGAGGCTTGGTCGGCGTTCGTGACAACATCAAGGTCCGCCGATGCAGGGGTGGGATGCCGGAAAGATTACGCGTTCAGCCGTATTACGTCAATGATTGCGAAGGATGGGGCGTATTGGTATTCTGGAGATATTCCGGAATGCCTGGGCTATAATCAATGTAAACTAACAATAAGAGGAATAATGAATGGCAATCGGCAGGTATCAACTACTTCAATATCCTTCAGTTCATGAATACAACAATAACGAGGTTTTCCGAGAAGCAAAGTCAAAACAGAACATGGCCGCCACTAACTTCACAGGAACCTCCCCCCACCAAAAAAAAAAAAAAAACCGACATAATTTCATCAGACACGTCTTCTTGGACACTCACAGCTTGGCTGCACCTTCGACAATCATCTTCCAGTCCTTCTCCTTGAACGGGACATACTTCCGATCCCGTAACCAAAATACGGCACTCAGATCCACTTTCGAAGGATCCACTCCTTCTGTCCGGAGAATATGCTTCTGGTGTTTGTGCGTTCCCGTCGTTTGCATCTCGGGCATGAGGCGGAGGAATATCGGCCGCGCGTACGACGGGAGGCTTCTCGTGACATGCTCGCCGAGGCTGCGCAGGACAACCTCGTCGGGTGGGCCGTTAAGAACCACCGCCGCGCAGCCAGCACGTCCGTCATGGTGGGGCAACTGGACTCCGTAGACGTTGGCTTCGTGGACGGCGGGGTGCGAACCCAAAATATGGCTGACTTCGGCTGTCGACACGTTCTCGCTCTTCCACCTGAAAGTGTCGCCGATGCGATCGGCAAAGAAGATGCGGCCATCATTGTCCCAGGTAACCAAGTCGCCGGTACGGAACCAGGCATCCCCCTTGGAGAAGACATCTCGTAGAACCTTGGAAGTCGTCGCCTTGGAATTCTTGAAGTAGCCCTGGAACTTCTTCTGGGTGTCCTTCGGAAGCTTGAACAGCAGCTCTCCGGGCTGGCCGGGAGTAACCCTCTTGCACCGTCCCGTCTGGGGATCTCGCCACGGAGCGTCCTGATCCATGTCCACCTCGACAAGAGCAACACGGAAAGACATGACCAAATCGTAGAGCCACCCGTTTCGGCCTATGGCGCCCATGGTGAAGTCATTCCTGCTAAAGTTGAATGTGGCCATTGGGCCTTCTGTTGCGGCGTAGAACTCGCCGATCGCATCGATGCCGAAACGATCCTTGAACTCGGCCCACACGTCAGGTCGAAGGCCGTTTCCGAAAGCAGTTCGCACCCTGTGCTTCTTGTCCAGATTCTCGCCGGTCTTTTCGTCTTTCTGGGGAGGGGCCTTGAGCAGATAGCGACACATCTCGCCAACGTATTGAATTATAGAGGCGTCTGTGGCTCGAACTTCGTCCCAGAAATGGCTGGTAGAAAATTTCCTGCCAAGGGCGATGGTTTTACCGGCTTCGAGGGCGTTGAGAAGCCCCAAGAGAGCGGCAGAACTATGATAGAGAGGCATCGCCTAGAGAAGTAGGTAAGTATATGTGTCTATTTACCTAACCCCACGGGCGAAGAGCCCTCAGACAGCACACGACCACCGGATTTGAACGTACTGTATAGAAAACATCGCCTGGTCTCCAACCCAACCATCGAGCGACGAACCCACCACCCGAGATACACTTTGACCAGGACACAATGGCGGGCTTGGGCATTCCCGTCGTGCCGGAAGTGTAAATGAGAATAGCCAAATTGTGCCCGAAATCCTCGGACCTGTCAGAATCTGGACGTCTCTCAGGATCGGTGGTGAGAATCTCGCGCTCGGCATCGGGCGTCAACTCGACGATGCGAACATTGCCCAACTCTTTTCGCACGTCATCGGTCACCTTCGCGGCGACGTTGGGATCGAGGAGTAGTAGCGAGGCATCCGAAGTTTTTACGCAGTGAGCCAGGGTGGCGCCGCTTAGGTTGTAGTTCATAAAAGCAGGTTTCGCGCCAATGGACCAGAGGCCAAACCATAGAAAGACAAAGGTGTCGGAGTTTTCAAAATCAATGGCCACAATGTCTTTGGGCTTGACACCATGCTTTTGGCGCAGCCAGGCGCCATACCTCAGCACGATAGTGTAGGCCTCAGCATAGGTGTAGGCCTTACCCTCGAACTTGAGAAAAGTGACGTTCGCGGTGGATGAGCTCTTTGCATTCGACTCGAGGACATAGAAGCTGTTGAGACGATCCCTCATTTCGCGGATTACTCCGGAAAGAGCGGTGGGAACGATGGATCTTATCAGCAGCCAGTCATACCATAGCGAGGTTTTCGCATTTACATAGCTCAGGCCAGCAAGGGCCGCTGGAGCCGCGACAGAGAGAGGTACTATACAATATTAGCATACAAATCGTCGCGTTGGGATAAATTGATGAGGATCGGAAGAGATTGCGTCATAGGGCTTGCTTTGCGAATTCGAACTTACACGGCATCGCTGGCAGGCAGCTGGGAGGCTTCTTAGGTTGGGAGACAGACAGGCCAGAAGTAGAAGAGCGACAGGGATAGACAAGGATACCAAATAAGGTGACCAACTGTGGTATTGGTATTCAGGCTCAAAAACAACCAAAACGCAGGTATAAATTTGAAAGACAGCAGACTCTGGATATCGAGAGCAATACGAAGTAGCTGATGATGATGATGATTGCTCTTCGGTGCTCACTTCCAAAAAGAAGTCGGGTTACTTAATCAGCGTTGTACAATTGTACTTGTTACTCTCAAGCAACTGAAATGGTGGCGGCGGCAGGAGCAAGTGTCATGTGCAAAGTGTAATGGGCGCTACTTCGTGGTGGAGATGCTTTCGACAAGGAGTAGATAGTAGATGTTGCAACAAGGTGTTGAGGGCTTCTATGATGGAGGGAAATGGAAATAAAAAGGGAGGAGTCGAACGGAGGGAAAGGGCTAGAGATGGGTTGAAAGAATAAATTGTTACAGCGAAGGTGTGAGGAAGCGGAAAGCAGGAGACTACATCAGGACATGGGGATGAGCGTCGAGGACGATTGCCTGTAACAATTTGAATCACCGAGCTTGGTAAATCTCGCGAGCGAAAGACGTACTCCGTACGAAGTACTCCCTGCTCCCTAGCTTGGGGAATTGCAGCGACAACAACAACGGCCGGAGCGTCGGGGGAAATCAAAGATGGGGCAGTCGGAGATCGGGGCTTGGGATCTCCTCCAGTCGCCAGTAACAAGCAACACCAGTAACCAACCAAGCGGCCCAGAGTCGCAGTTTGGTGGCTTTGAAGGGTCGATCGACAATAGCAACGAGCTAGGGAGACTTGGAAGACCCGATGCACCCCATTCGGGGCAAATCGCCTCCTTGCATGCTTGCTTGCATGGTCCTAGTCTCACACTCTCTCACTCTTGCTCTCATTCTCAGCATCGGCCCCACCCCACAGGCAAACACGCGATGTGGTGAACCTGATCAGGGATATGCCTCGGCATCTTTCTGTGGCACAGGCAAGCAGCAAGCTCGAGTCAAGATGGTCCGTGTCGCACCTGTCAGAATCAGCAAAAAAGAGGGGAAAGTCTCCATGGGTGGGTTAGGTGGGAGAGACTGGATAGAAAGGACGACGTAGGTGGCTGATTGTCCCTTTAATCTTGCCCAGAACGGGCAGTTTGACAGCTCTGTAGTGTACTTCGTACTTTGTCCTTCATCCACTCCTCAGGTCCACTACTTCGTACATCATTGATCCCTTCGTCGAGAGTTTCATCATCATCAACCAAATAATAGCTCGCTCGTCTCCACCGATCTCATCGAAGAATAAAAATCGCCGACACTTCCGGGCGGTGGCGATGGAGATTGCAATCAACGGAGCGGAGCCTGTAGTTCTACTTCGCACAGGCGGGTAATCGTCATGAAGAATGCAAGGTAAATTAAGAAAGAATATTAAGAAAATACTAGTCATGTTCCACGAGTTCTGCAATAATAAGCATCAACATGGAACATCAAATTGAAGCTGTTGAAAGATTGAACCAATACAAGGTACTTCGTAGATTACGACGAAAGACGGCAACTTTCGATGCTCCTTTGCAACAATTGATGTGAAATATTCCCGAGTTGGTCAGTTCAGCACTTTGCACGAAGTACTTTGTACTTCTTCCTTCACACGTCCTCCACATAGACACACCTTCACGTGGTGCCAAGTCGAGGCTTGACTCGAGAGTCGAGAGGAGCACCTTCCAATGTAATAATATGAAGTACACTTCGACACTCTCCACCATGACTCGGTAAGACAGGATAGGACAGGATAGGATAGGACATCCAAGACCGCAATGCACCGAGGCACTTTAATTGTTTGCACATAAGTACGAAGTAAAAAAGGATCAAATATCAATCAGACCTGTCACTTGTACACTCCATCGTCCATCAGTTTGTCACTTTCTCTCACCCTCCAAGAGACAGAGAAAGTCCGTCCTCCCTCCTCCGTCCTCCCTCCTTACACTAGTAGACTACGCTACTTCTAGCTTAGCTGGTCGGGTTATTGGCTTGATGGAATCCGGGGTTGCCAAGTGCGGTGACATCGCACGGGAGGTGCAGTTGATGTCCCCGCAACTGAGCGTGGTGCACGAAGTATTATGTCCGCGACATCGACATTGCTGCAGGCCGGATCGAGTTGATGCGGCGTGGAGCTAAAGACCGTCTGGTCGCATTGGAATTCTAATTCCAGATCTCGTGCTAATATGAAGTAAGAAGTAAAAGTGACGTGCCTCGGCGCGAAGTTAAAGCACCGACGAAGTATTTTGGCACGCATCTCGTCTCCCTTCCAGTCTTTGCTTGAGAGAGCTCCTCCCCGCTCTGGAAACAAATGCAAAAATGTAAACCAAAGAAGAGATTAAAAAGTGCATATATATATTCAGGGAGAGGCATTGGCAGACTTCACAGAAAGCTGTCGTATACGGACATCAGACATAACTTCGTATTAAACTCTCTAGTCTTCCAGAGCCATAATAAACATAGTAAACGCTGAAATGCACTCTAGACACTTTCCCGTTTGCGCCGCTTCCGTCACTTGCCGGAGTATTCTACTCGACTATGCCATGCAGCATGCCAACCATCCGATCCAAATGGAGGAGAGAGAAAAAGAGAGCGAGAAAACAACGCCCGCCATTACCGAACCCAACGAGCCAACGACGGCCAGCTAAGCTTCGTCCCCTAGATACCTGCTCAGCACCCAACTTCGTAGCCGAACCCCATGAAACGTAGGATGTCCGTTAGCCGGATCTATATTGACGAGGTAGTCGCCGACCTGAAAAGGACCCCGAGTACCACTCCTCGCGAGACTACGTGCCATCTCTAGCTCTATCCTGACGAACTCGCCTCGGAGCGCCTCGTTGCGGTCCCGAGCCTCTTCCACCTCCTCGGGAGACATTGGCGGCATGGGATCCGTGCTCTTAGGGCGGGAAATCAGCCGAGGGTGCGAGCTTAGAATGGCAGCCCGAGTGAAGTTGTACCTCTTTCTCTGGACTATTGTTGTCTGTTGCCGCGCAGGCGCCTGAACCAGGGCCGGGGGCTGGGCAAGTGGAATGGAATCTGCTGCCCCTTCCTGATGAACAACCGGCCCACAGTCGTCAGGACATACAACTTCGTCCCTGTTCCGGCTTTTACCGGCTTCAAGTTGGTTAGACTCGATGCTCCCATCGTTGCCCTCGACTTCGTCATTGGATTCGTGCGCCACGGCTTGGCCGTTATCGTTGGCGTCTCTGGAGCCCGATTCTCTCCCTTTCCTACCTGCGTTCACCTCATTGCCGTTCTTTAGCTTCGGTTCCACGTTGGTGTCAACTCCGGCAGGTTCTTCCTGAGCAACATCGCTGCTCTCGCATTCCTTTGCCGCGATTGGAACGGGGAATTCCTCATCAGACTCGACGGTGAGGGCGACGTCAACAGAATCCTGTCTGGCAGCCCCCGATCGAAAATCCGAGTCCACCGCGGTGTGGTGTGTACCTCTATCCGCGGGCTCGGCATTATCAATTTGAGGATTGGCCTTATCAACAGGAGTACCAAGAGCCTCGCTTTCCCCCTGTTCCGCTCGCGTAGGGTCGGCGACGACGATTTCCTCCCCACCTTCGATATTTTGGCCGGCAGGGACCTGGCTATCTTCGAGCTCAACGAGTATGTTTTTCGGCGTAGAGGCCGCCGAACCCCGAGCTTCTGAAGTTCTGGGAATAGGACCGTTGCATGCGCTGGGCGTAGGTTCTCTGTCGACTGGAGCGGCGGTCATCTCCTCCAACCACCACACCCTCTGCACTTTTGAGGGCGGAACAACTGCCGCCTCGGGGATTTCCTCGGCCTTTCTTTTACCCAAGGACTTATTGGTCAAGGCCAAGTCATCTTGCGTGAAGCACGCAGTTGCGGATGCTGACCGAAACTGAGGAAATGAGGCCGTTGCGAAGTTGAGGAGGGGACCAATAGATTCACACAATGTCTACGTATGCCGCGGTTAGAAGTGGCCAAGTAAGGGAATACTGTACTAGACCGTGACTCGGAATGGGGAGGTTGTGTTTTAAAGTAAAAGAGTTGCTTCTTTCAGAAGGGAAGGTCACTCACCATGTTCATACTTTCCCATCCGGATATCCCCTGTTGTGTTCCAGCTGCTGCTCCGGGCTGCTCCTTCAGACATGTTAGCCACATGAACCCATCAACGCCGCCTGGAAGTACATACTAGCGTCAAGGGCCGCGGCCCCCTTAGATCTGGTGGGCCACTGGTTGGGATATCTCCCATCTGAGGTGTCAAGACGGGGCCAAACCTACGGTTTCGCAGAGGAGTTTGGCCAGACTGTACACCATTCATACTGGCTGTGCCATCCGTAATAGCCCATTGGTCAACCAAGCAGACCGCAAAACCTGCAGAATCAGGATCTACTCCATGAGCCAGAGTTCCCTGCAGAGAGAGCCCAACATTTTGTTGGGGTGTAGGAAAGCCTAGTGGCATTTGAGGCTGCAGGAGAGGCTGGGAGTGAAAGCCTCCCTGTCCAAAGTTGGCCGTGCCATCAATCTGGGCCTAAATGTTAGCCTGGAAAGAACCTTTACACAGCTAGATGACTTACACCATAAGAGATGGCCTGAGGTTGGTTGAGGTTTCCGTGGTTGCCAAAGGAGATCCCCTACAACTAGTTAGCATTGACTTGCCGCAGGTAACTTATACAGGGCCCCCGACTTCACTTACATGTACCGGCACAGGATCATCTCGTCGAGCTATGAAAGGGTGGCCTCCAAATCTCGCAGCGGCATTCATTGATGGAACCACAACTAAGTAGTTCCGCAGGTATATACAGTTGGATCGATCGTTCGCAAAGGATACAATCCAACTTGAGTGTATCAAGGATAGAAACAACCAAGTAAACTGAGACAGTGTACGGCGACACTGCACCCGTCGTCTATCCTGTCTATAAGATGTGTGTGAATTAGGGTCTTTTGTGAGGACCCTTTTTCTCTGGAAGTCTATATAGATAACTTTTCTGGGAATGCAAGGATATGCCAATGATGCTGATGCAAAAGTGGTAACAGAAATCGAGGGTGGTAATGCGGTGGCACTGGAGAGCTCGCCGAGGGTGTTTAAGTGGCTTTCCTTGAAATAGGGTACGATGATATATATATATGATAAGATTATGTTGGACGGTATGGTATATGTGAGAGTTCTGGGGCTAATCAGGACCTCTACGTGAAGTCAGGTACAGATAGGGAGAAAGCAGGGCGCTGGGAGGGATTGGGGAAGGATATCAGCTGTTTATAAATGAGAGAGGGAAGTGCAAGCTTGTTCTTTGTCCTGTTTGGGGGCGAGGGGCAGTCTTGTAGGCGAGTGAGTGGCAGCAGGACTTTGAAAAGATGAGAGGCAAAGCACGACGGAAGATGGAGGGGAATAAATTGGAAGAGTTGAAGTGGGGATGGGAATCGAAAGCATCACCCCAAGCCTCTTTCCTTTCTCGGTGAACCGCCTGAATATAAGGGTCTCGAAGGGACCTTCTCCAACATCGAATCATACCAATACTCCTGACATAATCCCGGGCCTTGTTCGGTCATCTAAACGGCCTCAAGGGAGCCATCAAACCACGCTGTCAAAAGGTTGAGTCCTATAGCCTCGACTATCATTCCCTCTAGCAAGGCACCTCATCGACCCGGTCCTCGTCAGTCGTCGTTGGCTCGCACTTAGAGGGTATTCCCACGTGGCTTTCATGGAAAAATCGAACGTCTTTGGTTGACTCCTCCTCATCAAGCTTTTTACGTCTTCAGCAGAACCTGAAGGTGGATTCTTCGCAGAAATTGGCCGAGATCAACCCTTGCTGTGCTCACCCAAGCTCCTGTCAAAACCCCCCCCAAAAGATTAGTCAAGCCAGGGCTAGACACCGAGACCTGTGGTAGACGACAATAACGAGTGTGCCACAGGAGATGAACTAGGGAGGAAGAGGATACCTGTGCTGTCTTGTTTGACGACCTTCGCAAGGGGAGCTGAGGGCTGCGTCTATCGGAGCCGACTGTACTACAATCAGCTCTCCCTCGTCAAGCCATCAACTACGCCACACCATGCCAAGGTCTAATCACAAGCAACTGGGAGAAAACTAAAATGGCGGCGAGATGTAGTATGCATCATATTAGGTCATACCTAATACGTCCTACCCCCACCACTGCTCCTTACGTCCTCGTCCTCCTCCGCTTATTAGATCTACCCCCTTTATCTTTGTTGGCTGTTATAGGGGCACCCCCGGAGTCTGATGCGCTCTCATCCGTCGCGCCGACGATTTCCGCCCTTTCATCTTCCTCCTCCTCCTCACCCTCCTCATCGCTCGACGCGCCAAGGGAGATGCGGTCCTCGGCCTCTTCGCCGTCGCCTTCTGATTCTTCCGCATCATCGGAGCTCACGTGAGGCCCAGGGTTCTCCGCAGAACCATCCACTGACTCATCATCGCTGTCGAACCCTCCAAATTCCTCATCTTCCTCCTCATCTTCCTCTGCGTCTCGGGACAACTCCGGCGTATCAACCTGCTGGGCCTCATCGCGCTTCCGCTTCTTTGGCATCTCACCAAGCTTGCCTTCGCGACCCTCGATAACCGGAGCGCCGTCCGTGTCTGCGTCTGATGCAGTCGGGCACGGGGTAAACCACGGAATCTTCCCCCGCAAGAAGTCATGTACCACCATCTTCGCTATTCCTTCCACGTCTGGCTCCCCTCCCTTCAATAGCCTGCCGTTTTTGCGTGCAAGGAGCTCGAGAAAAGTCATGTAATCTTCCCATCCTCTTAGGTCGTACGTCCTTTCCATGTGATGCTTTTTAACCTTGTTCATGAGCGCTGGAATATAATGAGATGGATGCTCGACGTTTTCGATTCGGACGACGCCACGTAGAAGAATGTCCTCCGGGGTATCATTCATATTTGGAGGAACAATTCCTGGGCAGTCGATCAAATCTATAACTACGCGTTAGGACTAACATGTACGAAGGTGGCGATGACGCCGGTATTGCGCTAATTGACACTTACTTATCCGTTTCATGAGCGAGATGTATTGCCAGACCTAAAGCCATCCGGTTAGTACGACATGATATGAATACTCAGCGTCACACGGATAACATGCTAACACTACGATAAACAAAAATAAATGAGGGAAATGGAATTAGAAATACCTTCGTCTCTCCTGGAATTGGAGCAACAGCGCACACCTTCTTCTTCCGTAAGGTGTTGATGATGGAACTCTTGCCAACGTTGGGGCTGTCCTCAGGGTCAGCAACTCGCTCTCAATAGTATCGTCGAGAGAATGAAAACACTTACTAGCCAATCATTCCGACCGAAATCTCCTTTCGGTCTTTGGCGTGTAGCGTCGAGAATTGGCGGAGAAGGCTGATGAGCGAACCCTTGCCAAAGGAGTTTGTGATGGAGGCGTGGAAAGCAAGACAGGGGCGCTCCTTGGATAGTTTCCGGACCCAAGCAGCCTTGTCATATGTCAGTCTCTGAATGTCCAAAAAATTGAGTTGCCAAAGAAAGAGAGGGGTTGAGAATGAAATGTATGAATCAGTACTAAAAAGACTGCCATGAAGCCCAAGATTAAAAAAAATTAGGGGCAGCCTCAACTCATTTTGAAACAACGTCGTATCTCATGGCAAACTCCAAAACGGAGTCCACCGACCCTAAAACCCAAGGGCAAAGGGCAGCGAGATTGACATTTAATCTGCCCAGTGTGTAACAGATGAAATTCCATTGAAGCGCATTAAATGTGCGGGAAAATATCCTGACAAGACAGCTGGGCACGACAGGAAATGAGGCAAGGCAACAGAAGAACAGTACTTACAGCTACAGAGCTTGGCACCAAGTCACACTTGTTCAGAACGAAAATCTTCAGAGATAGTTAGCATTGTCGTTAAGTGAGGCGGTCTGAGGCGGAAACGGGGATTTTAATGTTCCAACATACCAAGTGCTTATGGGGTGCTTCAGCCTTGAGATACTTTTCGACGCTTCGACACCTCGTTCCCAGAGGGTCTCGAGCGTCCAAAATGTGCAGAACAACATCGCTCGAGTCAAGGACCTTGTAGAGTTCGTTCCTAAGCACTGAATTAGCATGGTAATAGCGAAGACATGAAGTGGTACGCATACCATATCCTCTTAGAGCCGCCCTTGCTGAAAATAGGTTCCAATGCGAGTGGTACATCACCACCCTCACCTTCGCCCTTGAGATATTTCGCTTGCTCCACCTTCTCGTGGTAGGTATCCAGGTTCTTTTCAGCCTCGCCAGCGAGGTCCTCTAACGTCCCAGCGCCAATTGTCACACGTTTCCGTTGAGCCTTGGGGCCGAATACTTCAGAGAATGGAGAGCCCTCGACCGTCATTTTCGCCTTGTGTTGTTTAAGTCCATTGACTCCTTTGTCATCCTTCAATAAACTCATAGGTAGTTTATTGGATTTAAGGAGGACCTGGTACGGATCGTTTGCCTTCTCGGCCATGGCTTCCCGGAACGCCGTAAGACTGTCTTGTGAAATCACCTGCAGAGAAACATCAGGATTCGCATAAAGCTGAGGCGGGAGAAGTAGAAAGTCAAACAAGGAAAGGGAAAGCCTGCGTTGATGACGTACCCTAGTGTTTGTGAACCACTTCCTGTTGGGCTCGATCCTTGCTTGCGGAACGTCCCTTGACTGGTAGATGGCAGCTTTTGTTATTTCTCCCCGGGCATTTCTCTGGGCTTTTCCCTCCTTATACATGCCTAGGGTCTTGACCTTCTTCGCAGAGCTAGATAGGAAAGGCCCGTCAGTTTGCAATGCACAACTTTTGCAAGAAAAAGGCAGCTTTCTAGTAGGTAGGAACATACCGATAGAAGTTCTCGCCCTTCACTTTCACATTGCCCATCCCATCAGTGGAGGTACCCTCACGGGTCCTCCGGTTCTTTTCTTTCTTGAAGGTACCCATTTTGGCCTATGATGTTTCAATCGGCCAGCTGTGGATGGTGTATGAGATGGGAGCTGAAGAGGGTAGAATGGGAAAAAAGATGAAGGCGGGACCGCAATTTTCTTATTCTTATTTTTTTTTTTCCTTACTGGGGTGGAATTTCCCATATCTTATCAATTCTAGTGGGGCCCTGTGGCTAGTGCAATTGAGGAGGCTTTTGGTTCCATTGGATGTGGCTGGCTGTTGTGGCTTGATAATCAGAATGGTCACTAGCACCATGGCCCAATTGAACAGCAGCATTTTTTATCCCAGCTCGAAAATCTTCGCGCTACAACTCGTCCCATCACGACAAAAGTCTGCTCCAGACCCAGGATCAGCCAACTCGAGCATTGGACTGTCGTTTACCCGACACTCCGATTGCGAATGCTCGAATCGCTTTCTGCCATCTCCGGAACCCGATAATCTCGCCACGGGAGGCTCAATTCTCGACCTCCCCCCATACATAATGTCTCTCAACGCATCTCGCCTCCAACTGGGCCGGCTTGCCCTCTCCAGCCCACGCTCACTATCCTCCTCCATTCCTCTCTACGCGACTTCCACCTCCTCGCACGCCCGGTCCATCTCGTACACCTCCCAAAGATGCGCCCTTCCGCCCGAGTCCCCGTCCTATATCCCCGTCCCTACGGCTCCCCTATCCGATGAGACCAAGCCAACCCGGGTACGGGGCAGTCTTCCCGTGCCCCGCAAGGTCTTCCCGCAGCCCAGCGACTCTCGAAAGCTCGAACCTTCCTATCTCACCGAGACCTATCCTCGCTCCGAGAAGCCCCCCTCGCCCGCGACGCTGGCCGAAGACCACCCCCAGCAATGGAAGCGTATAATGGCCGAGTCTCGCCGCAAGAATCTTCGCGCCGGTCTCAAGGGCCTCTGGAGACGTAAGCTCAAGCGCGACGAGCGAGAGGCGTCTTCGGAGGCTGACAAGCACAAGGCCCATATGGCCGCCGGTCTTGCTCCTGAGCGCAACGACGAGTTCCTCACCCGCTCAACCGTGCTCCAGGAGACGCTGAACACAGAAGTCCTTCCGGATCCCGAGCGCTTCGAAAAGGCCGAGGCGAGCAGGAGGAGGACGGCTCAAGTCGAGGAGGAGAAGCGGGACGCCCGTCTCCATTCCTTGATGGAGCTCTACGTCCATGCCAACAACTTCATCGTCGATGAGAAGGAGCTCGAAGCCGAGGTCGACCATCTCTTCTCGGAGAACTACTGGAGGGACCCGTCCAAGAACAGCGCGTGGCAGGAGTGGGGTACCCAGTCCGGAATCTACGACGTGGTCGTCCAGGCTGTTCGCGATTCTCCTCCTTCCAATGCTCTAGGGCACTATACCGCCGACTACACGAGGAATATGAGGCGCCAGAAGAAGACGGCGGAGGAGCTCACCGGTGGAAAGATGGAGTAATTGCATTTTTATATTCCTTTGTACACCTCTTCAACTATGCAGAGCATATATCAGCTTGGCGTGCTGAGGAATGATGGATGAGTACTAGCGTCAACTTGGGTGAATAGTCATGGGGTGTGAGGGAGGCGTGCGTGTGTCACGATACGGCTGGAAGTAGAGCCATCCATTACAAAAGGAGAAATGTGCTACTAGCTAGATTGTACAATATATATGTATGTATAAATCTCTGTTGTGCGGTTGATGTTGTATCAAGAAATAGAAACCCAAAGAAAAAAAGAAAAACTGTATGCAACTGAGACTAAACCGACTCTCTTCCACATCGGAAGTGCGCTAAGAAGGGTGAACTCTGAACCCTGCGATGCCATGGTCGTGTTGAACCCAGAAAACAATCCAAACTCCGCCTTCTCCCAAACACCGGTATTATGAAGCTTGGAGCAACCATCACCGACATAACGTCGGAATGATGTTGTAAATCAAGTAATGGATGGTTGACTGAAGTGGCTGTTGTAACGGCGCAGGCCGCAAAACAAACTCAAGAAAAGTAGACGCTAAGTGAAAAACAGGAATAACGACCGTAACAACAGTTGCGTGGGTAATCAACAAAACGACTGTCCTTATGCTCACTTGACATCACCCTCACCGAAACCCATTATTTCTCCTTTCGCGACTTGGGCGTGGAAGATTACCGCCTCTCAACGAGAAGAATATGCATCGCGACATATGCTAGAATGATGAAGACAACTCCAAACACGCCAAGGGAGAAAATGTCACTCCACAGAGCGCCATTGTCGAAACCAAACGAACTAAGGATAGCAGCACCGGGCACCGTAATGTTGATGCCGTACTTGTTGTCCACCAGAGTGAGATGCACAACCTCGTTGACGATTAGAGACTCGAAAGCGTAGTGGAAGATTGACAAGGTCTGGAGCCACACGGCGGTCTTTGGAATAGCATTATGGTTCAAAAGGAGACCGGCAAATAGCAGACTGAATAGCATAACGAGGGAACCAATCAGGTTGGCAACTCCGTGGTCCTTGCAGACAATGCCGATGAAGAGACAGATAGCCGCCGCCGCGAGATTGAACAGGATGAGGATCAGAATAAACTTGTAGAAATGCTCAAAGTCGGCCACGAGACCCGTCATAGGATAGATAATGGCACCCATGAGAAGAGGCGGGATGATGCGGAGGGGGATGATGTCGAAAAGGACCTTGGAGGCAAAATATGTGATAGGAGCGTAGTAACCGTTGGCTCGTTCTCGGACAAAGAGTAGTCTTTCGCTCGCAAAGACATTAAGGCTGGTCAAGGTGCTGAAGCCAAAGAGGGCGAGGAGGAAGAAGAAGAGACCCAAGCGGTTCTGGAAACCGGCAATGTCGTCGGTGATTCCGTAGAACAGGTATCCGGAAAGCACCGCTAGCAGAATCGCGATTGCATAGTGCGTAAGCATCAGCATGGGGTTGCGGTACAGATTTCTCCAGGTCCTCTGGGACAAAATAGCGAACTGTGTGAGGTAGCCGATACGAAGGTATCCTTTTCCCATGGCTCCAATGCCAATGTTAGGCCCATCGACAGAATATCCATTCGAGTTGGCACCGTTGGCAATCTGGGCTGCCTCGATGGCCTGGGAGATTTCGTCATTGGTGGAGTTGGCGATAGGAGACTCAGCAAAGGCTTGGACGATTTCGTCAAGAGCAGTGCCCCTAGGGGCAGCCGGAGGCAGGTCATGCAGATCGTCGTGGTCCCGGTGTGACTGTTTCTGGAGCCTAAACGACCCCACATCTTCGCCCCCAGCGTCAGAGGAAGCGGCAGTGTCGATTGTCGGCCTTCGGCGGGTGAAGAGCTCTCGCTCCTGTTGCTTGCGAATGGAATCATGGCGCCTGCTCTTCGGCCGCGATGGCGTTGATGGGGGGTTGTTTCCATCATCATTACCGCTCATGATGGAGGCGCTTGCTACGGACTTGATGGCGCGTGTGCTGCTAGGGCCAACACTGGCACTGTCAGGAAGCACCGTCCCATCATCGATCTCAGTTGTCGAGCCAGCGTGCATAGTAAGATCAACCAGATAGTCGGCAATATTGAATCCCGGCGGGCACGAATAACCAATGCTATCAAAATAATCCTGGCAATGGTGGAAAGAGCCAGAGTAAACCGTCTCTCCACGAGCGAGGAGAATGAGCCTGTCGAACAGGGCAGCAATGTTAGACCGCGGTTGATGGATGGTGAATATGACCGTTCTCTGATAGGTCTTCGCCAATGTTACCAGGCACTCGATAACGTTGTAGGCGTTGAAGGCATCAAGTCCGCTAGTTGGCTCGTCGAGGAACAGGATGGAGGGACTCGTCACAAGCTCGCAGGCAATTCCAACCCGTCGTTTCTCGCCGCCGGATATGCCGCGGCCCTTGCCTTCTTCAGAGCCGATCAAAGAATCTCGGATATGGTGGATGCCAAGCTGTTTCTCGACTTCAACCACCCTCTGTTCTTTAGCGGCCCTGCTCATGTTGCGTGGAAGGCGCAACAGAGCGCTGGTCAGGATAGTCTCGTGGACAGTGAGGGTAGGAAGCATGGTGTCTTCCTGATCAACGAAGCCAATGAAGCTCTTGTAATCGGAGTCATTGACCTTTTCACCATTGACGTAGAAGTCGCCAGAAACTAGACCACGCTTATTCTTCCTGGCCAAGATATCGAGGAAGGTTGTCTTGCCAGCACCGGATGCGCCCATGATCGCCGTAATCTCTCCCGGACGAGCCAGGCCCCCAATTCCGCTTAAGATCCGCTTCCCGTTGAGAGAGTACGAAACACCCTTAAAGTAGAGAGAAGCCGGCTTGTGGTCGGTCATGAGCTTCGCATTCTCGTCGTCGGAGTCGTCCAGATGGATCGGGCCGTACTTGAACTGACGCCGGGAGAGATACCAGGTCAAGAGGATGACGGCAACAAGAAACAGGGAGCAGAGGGCGATGACACCGGCGATCAGGGGAGTATTGATACGCTTCACCGGTCGCTCGTAGCCGGGGACTTCGGTGTGATAGAGACACTCTCCAGAGCGGCAGGTCAAGAGGATGCTCGAGTCACCGATGAGGGCGGAGATCAGGTCATCCATCTGCGGTTCCCTGAATTGACAGTCGTTTGGCTTGCCCAGCTCCTGCTGACACTCAAACTTGGCAGGGCCGCGGATGGATTCCTTCAAGAAGTCTGTAATGTCTACGGAGCCATCTTGGCCGCAAAGCATGCGATCCGGGATACAGCTGCATTTGACGTTGTCGCACTTGTAGGACGTGCTGTTTTGACTCTCAGTGAACTCGGCGGAGGCCCGGCAACTGTCAAGGTCGCAATAGAAGGATTCTCGCTCATCGACCCAAACTGCCTGATAGTTAGCAAGGCCATTGGTGGGAACGCAAGGGGGATCCGGAACATACATTGGAACTGGCAAGTAGCGTCCTCTTTCTTACAAGTGAAGGTGACCTGGGGCTTCTTGTCGCCAAGCAAGCTGGTAATCTTCTTGTTCACAACGTCGCAAATCTGGTAGTTGTGTTTTACAACCTCTCCGTTTTGATAGCAGACACCCGAATCTCCGGTGGGCATCAGCGCATCGCAAGCTTGGTTAGAGGTGCAGACGTTGCAGTTGATTCCGGTCCAGCCTTCGTCGCACTCGCACTTATCGCCAGATCGCATGGGTCGGTCCCTACCCCGGGCAAGAGAACCGCAGACTAAACGAGCAGGATCCTAGATTAGCTACACAGCCCCCCAGCAGGTGAAAATCGGCGGTGGAGAGTGTTTAGGTGAGGACCTACGAGGCTCGAGGCAGTCATCTCCACCGAAGCCTTCTGGACAGTCGCATTTTCCGTTGAATTCGTTACAAGAGGCGTACTGGGTGCAGGTGTGCGCGGGTAGCAAACAGTTGAAGCTGGATGAGGAAAACGCAAGACGTCAGTATTCGCGCACGGGGCGGGCGATTGTTTACGATGCACCGAACTGCGGGATGGAATGCTATGAAACTAACCATGGAGGGCATTCAGGAGGGCGACCGCCGAGAAGACTAAGATGAGCCTGTAGCATATCGGCCTGGGTATAGTTGCTCTGTGCGCTCGTCATCACGGAGAGCGATGAGAGCACAGCCAGAGCCCCCAGAAGGAAGCCCCTGGGGTATGGAGGAGCCATTAGTCTCGGGGAGTCGATAACAGCATCCAGGGGAGAGAGAGTCGGCGACGATGGTTCTGCGAGGGGAAGGCGGCGGTGGGTTTCGGTTTGTCGAAAGCGAGGAGAGACAAGTGAGAACCCGTTGGAGAGTTAGGACTGCTGGGAGACGTCGATGTGGAAATGCTATTACTTCGAATGTTGGATGCGAGAGCAGGCGATGATAAGCATCACCATGGAAGCTTCCCTCAGTTTGTTGGGCGAGGTGCTAGGGTGGTGGTCAGCAGCTGGCAGCAGGTCAGCAGGTCGGCGGAGGCAATTGCTTGGTAGTTTCGTCACCGGGTCAGGCACCCTGGCGAATTGACTGGTCCAGGGAGCGGGGGACGCAAGCAGAGACAATCCGTAGTTAAATCAACACGGAGAACGGGAAGGCACAGCAGCCGCGACACATCAATAGATCCTTGTACATAATACCTCAGTACATGCGTCAATGTGTCTCAGTGCCCCAGGAGAAGGGGTAGTTTATTTTGATGCCTATTGCACATGCGGCCAGTTGGTGTCAACCGTGACTCTCTCCCACTCCGAGACTCATGACGACATAACTTGGGCCAAAGACCGACCCTCCAAAGCTACTTAGGATTACTACACCTCGGCTCTCCACAATCAACAATCTCACAATTGCGCCGACCGACCTAGAGCGGTACGAAGTAATCTATTATTTAGAGGATAGCATTTGATGCCGAACATTTGAGTGCGAACCGGGCCGGAGGTGATAGCGAAATGGGCTTTCTGGCCCTGAGGAAGTCGGCAATGACTTACACTAAAGCTCTTTGGTTACTTTGATGTTGAACTGACCTGACCCGGCCTGTTCCGTAACCTCTACGACGTACGACGCCCAGGACTGGAATCATCTGAGGACCATTGAAGGTTCCCAATGCATCCGCACAGCAACTCTACGCTTGTGCAGCGAATGTCAACATCAACAGGTCCATGACATCAGTAGACACCCACCCCACTACGAAGCAATCCATCACAACTTAGGATTCAATTCCGCCATTGAATCCCTTGACAAGTGACCACCACAACCACAGTTCCCGAACCTAGCTTTTATACTCGACTCGATCTGGACTGTTGATTTTAGTCGCCATGACGAAGCAAAGTCTCCTCCTTTTACCCCTCCCGGCAGGAACCGCCAGCCGTCGGTCGATTTCCACGAATTACCAGCAACCCTTAGCCTCGGTCCTATCCCAACTGAGGAATCCTGACCATTCCGCCATTTTGGTGATCGCAGTCGTAGGCAGCTTTCTGCAACAGGCACCTGGAGGCCATGCGGGAGAGCAACGCATTTCCTGGTCGCAGATCCAGGCAACCCTGAGCGGCCTCTACTCTCTGGTGGCTTTCCTTTGCGCAAAGCAATCGATAGCGACTGATGCAGATGCGGGGCCAAACTCTGTGGATGTGCGCATCGTTTTTGTACACTCAGGCGAGGGGTCCGGAGAGCAGGCATCTAAAACCGGGGAGTTCAATGGAACCATTATTCGAAACCTCACGGCTTTCGCGCGTGTGCGCAATCTATGGGATTCGATTTTCTATCTCAAGACGCTAGAAGGCCGGAGCCTACTGGATACCTACACCAAGGCTGCCGGGGAAAGGGGCGCTCAAAATAGGGCCATTGGCCTGGACTCTACCTCTTCAACGCACTCTGGAACCAAATCAGAATCTCCCGGAACGAACATCGACGCTACGAATGGCTATCCTGTTGTCTGTTTAGGTGGTACATTTGATCATCTACATCCTGGGCACAAGCTATTGCTATCAGCGGCAGCGATACTTCTCAAAGTTCCAGAAAGCACCGCTCGTCCAAGTCGCTTCATCATCGGCGTAACCGGAGACGAGCTTTTGAAGAATAAGAAGTACGCAGAGTATGTGCAGTCGTGGGAAGTCAGAGCCCGCAGCGTTTTGGACTTCCTCCATTCTTTCATCGATTGCGAAAACGAGGTGGCGCCTCGCATTTTCTCCAAGACCCCAACAGAGCTCACGGGGTCATATCGCAACGGTGGGGTGATAGTCGAATGTGTTGAAATCCAAGAACCCTTCGGCCCGACCATCACGGTGGAGGACATGGACGCGCTCATTGTGTCGGGTGAGACGAGGTCTGGTGGCCAGGCCGTCAATGATAAGAGGAGGGAAATGGGATGGAAGGAAGTTCGAGTGTACGAGGTCGATGTCCTTGATGCCCAAGGCCTCGCTAGCGAGGAGCCGAGCAAAGTGGAAGACTTTGGAGCCAAGATTAGCAGCACAGCAATCAGGGAACAAAGAGCAAAAGCTGGAGCTGGGAGTGGCCGACTGTGATGAAATTAAGACACATGCCTTTTTGGGGGGTAGAGCTAGCTCAGTCAATGACACCATCTCAAAATAGATTGTGGCAGACCGGGTTGTCGATCTCGATCTCATCGGTTTGGATGCGCCCTTCTGTGCGCCTTTGCTTGCGCCTTTCCATGCGCGCCCTTTTGGTCTTCCCCGCCTTCTTAGCGCTGCAAGTTGAGCATCAATACATCAATCAAGTGATGCTCCGCAACCCAACTCCGCAGTGGAACAAACTCAACCTCAAGTGCTGAGTACTAATAGAACACTTTTCCACATTACCAACGAGATTTATATGTAGAATCAATTGATAGTTCGATTCGGAAATATTCACTTTACTACTTCTAAGCTGCGCGACATCATTTCTACTGCCATCATGGTGCTGATTCGGCCTTTCGAAGTTGAGGGGTGGCTGGATAAGTATGAAAACACACCAGGCGTCCTCAATATATCAGAGACCTGCTCAGCTCCCATCACCCTCGACGAACTGCAAGGCCTCTCTAGCTCTGCCACCTCCTCGCCGTTACTGGACGCATCCCGCCCACTGACATACGGTGCTATCCGGGGATCAGAGCAGCTCCGCGAGCTGGTAAATCACCTCCATGTCGGCGAAGGGCACGATCCTAAAAACGTCATCATCACCCAAGGCGCCATCGCCGCCAATTTCTTGGTGTTTTACGCGCTTGTCGGGAAAGGCGACCATGTCATTTGCGCATATCCGACATTCCAGCAGTTGTATAGTGTACCGGAGAGTCTTGGCGCCGAGGTGACGTTGTGGAAGTTGAAGCCGGAGAACGGATTCATTCCAGACGTGTCGGAGCTCGCGCAGCTGGTCAAGTCCAGTACAAAGGTGCGATATCGCCAGCTGGGCCCCAAGACTCACGTGGATGTGGAATCTAACCTGGTCTAGATGATTGTGATAAATAATCCAAACAATCCGTCGGGCGCCGCGATACCTACACAGACCCTGAAGGAGATTATAGACTTTGCAAAGGAGAGGGACATCATCGTCCTTTCCGACGAAGTTTACCGGCCGCTCTTCCATAAGCTTGATGCCGACGGAGCGGATATACCACCACCCGCCACGTCACTTGGATACCCAAAAACGATTGTCACAGGGTCGATGTCAAAGGCATACGCGCTGGCCGGTATCCGGATTGGCTGGGTTGCCGCCAACGATGAATCCATTGCGCAGGCGATCGGGGAAGCCAGGAGTTACACCACGATCAGCGTGTCCCAGCTCGACGACCAGATAGCGCAATACGCACTCTCTCCCGAGGTCTACCCCAGGCTAATGACGCGGAACTCGGGGCTCGCAAGGCAGAACCTGGAACTCCTGGAGACCTTCGTCAAGAGATATCCATCCGTGTGCTCGTGGGTGAAGCCAAACTCGGGCAGTACGGCATTCATCCAGTTTCGCAAGAACAAGCCAGTGCCCGGCCTAGTTGACGATGTTTCGTTCTGCCTCGATGTCCTGGAAAAGACCAAGGTCATGCTCGTGCCAGGGTCCAAGTGCTTCGGTGAGGGCAAGGACTTTGAAGGATACGTGCGCATTGGCTACGCCTGTTCAAACCAAGTGCTCATTGAGGCGCTACAAAAGCTGGGCTCTTATGTGGAGCAGCACCTCTTATAAGCTCGGTTGTGCTATTGTTGTATCGGGAAACGAAGCACTCACGATGTCATCTCGCTAAGGCGGCTGTGGAGCAAGGCGAGTCGGTAACACTGTGAGGGAGGGGGAAAAAAGAAGAAAAAAAAGGGTGGGCTACAGTTGGCAGTAAGACAGGCGAAGGCTCTTGTATCAGTGTTTCAAGATTTGATTTGAATATCATATCCCGTGGTTGAGATCGCCTGTGTTGTAATCCCGAGAACCATCATTGATGGCGACTGTGATCACTGGCATTCTTTTACCTGGTTCTGGCAAGCCATGGTGGTCGAGACCAAGTCTTAAAATCTTGAAAAGTTGATTCTTGGGACAATCGCCGCCCGAAGTAGCCATCTATTCACTGTCTGTCCAGTGTCAATATTGATGGTTTAGTTGAAGCGAAACGTGGAGCGAGGGATCAATTGATACACCTCCGGTCCAACGCCTCCACACTCCAAAACCGTGGTCAAGGACTCTACTTCGTAGGGAAGCAAGCTCAAACTCCGGCTAGCGGCACCTAAAAATGGGACCTGAATGTGTCCAGTCGCCCATGTGGCCTTATACTTTGTGCCTGAAAAGTGTCAGGCACGTTTCAGGAACCCTCTCTGCAGTTTCTGCGTGTCGCTGTCAGCCCCAGGGCCTAGCTCGTTCTTACTTCGTACAGCCTGGAGGCTGAGCCAGTGCATCGCCTGGCTGGCAAATTATTATTCGCGCGTCCAAAATACGAAGTCATCAATAAATGGTAGATTGGTCTGTTGTGTCCCATCATCAATTGTACTACCAGGTACGAATACACTAATTACTTCAGAAGCTGTAGCATCGTCACTGCGCCCCAGCCAGCGTGGGGTATTCCTGCGTGCTTCGTAGTTGTACCTGCAACGTGGTGGTGACTTAGCTGAGATATGCACGATCTCCAGAATTTGTCCGCGAGATCTGATCTGGATGCAAAGGAGACACATCAATGTACTTCGTACCGATGACATTTCTGAATGCTTCTGTTACCTGCATCCATTACCCTATTTTTAGAGCATTCGAGTTTATGTTGTGTCTCAGAAAGGCGCTTACGACGACACTGAACACAGACTTGTAGCCTGCAGCAGTGCAGGTCAGAGGTTGTGATGGCCTGGGGTCGTACCTGCTGAGACCAAAGCATCGCAGACTTATTACACAAACGCCCCCTTATTGAGCCAGCTCCGTCAGAGTCGGTGCTGGTTTGTTTTACGTGAGGTTCGGGGGCTTTGACGCTCAACCAGAACAAACACATCAAGGGACACCGAATGGGGGAGCGACTGGGTGATGAGGCTTCGCGGGTCCTGTCAAAGGATCTCCTGCTCTCCTTGCCTTGTCCATCACTCTGTCCCGTCCACAATCCAATTCTTCCCGCTCTTCCTACTCGTGCCTAATCCTCCCATCTAGATTGATTCTGCCCATTTAATGCTTTACGGATCGACCTGATCTCGCGCATCCCCCAATCGCCTTCCCTAGGGCCAGTCTTTTCGCCAATTGATCCTTGTCTCACGTCCCGCGCCAAGGCCAATGCCATTGAGCTTCCATTCCTCAAATTAACGAGCGGTTCCCTTTCGCCCTGCACTGGTTGTAGGCTCGTGAGAAAATAAGGCCGATCGTTATATGCTCCTGCCGAGTCCTGCGGAAGTTCCGGCTCTCTTTTTGCCCTCATCACTGCTTGGCGGCCTCGTTGGACTTGACAAGCGCCTAATCTGACGGTCTTGGCCCACAGGCTGGCACAGCCCATAATTCCTTGGCTCGCCAAATTCTGACGATACTCTTGGGAGAGTCACACCCAACGCCTCTTGGCAACTCCACGGGCTGGTCTTGGTGTGTTTTCCTCTTTCCAACAGTTTACATGGTGTGGTGACAACGAGAGAACTCACCAACCCTCCCGAATCCTTTCTTTTTTTGTTTTCCCCCTTGCTGTTGTAGCCTGCGCCTTCGTCCTCCCGCTCGATCGCCCTTACTACCCACCCTGCCTGCGCTCGTTTCCTCTATTTCGACCCACGCCTTCCTCGTCTCCCTCACGTCAACAGGTGGTGAAGCTGCGAACCGCGACATTTCCACACAATCGCCGATATCTCTGGCGCTTTGGCCTCTCACAGCGTTCGTTAATCCACCTTCGGAAAACAAAAATGAGGAGATCGAGCTACCTTGTCGCGGCGAGCGCGCTGGCTGTGAACGCGCTAGGCTCCCAGCCTGTTCCCGGCGTCTTGCTGCTTCAATTCGAAGAAAAGCGGAATCCCGAAGCACCTGTTCTGCGGCGGAGGGCTGACCAAACTGTCGAGGAGGTTATAACGAACGAGAAGCAGCGCGGTGGTTATTTCTCGACGTGCACCATCGGCACGCCTCCGCAAGATGTCGTGCTGCTGCTTGATAGTGGAAGCAGCGACACATGGATCCCTGCCAGTAACGCTCCTATTTGCTCGTCGAGCTTTTCCCTCGATCCGTGTCCGTTAGGCAGTTGTAAGTTTGCCCTTCCCCATTCTTTAGACTCGCATTCCTCTCTCTCTCTCTCTCTCTGCCTCTTTTCCAGAGCTAGTACAGGGCGGGTCCTCCTCCAGCAAGAGAATCAAGATGCTAAACGTTTGGTTATCTTTCAGACAACCCCAAATCCTCAAGAACCCACTCCAATTTCCTTACCGATAAGCTCAAGATCACCTATCTGGACAATTCCTATGTCCGGGGAGATTACTTCCGCGACACGCTCGAAATTGGCGACTCAGAGCTAGCCAACTTCACAATGGGCTTGGGACTGAATACTACTTTAAGTCACGGTGTAATTGGGGTTGGCTATCAAATCAACGAAGCTTCTTTCGGGACGGCCAGTGTTATTTACGACAATTTACCAGTTGCCTTGGCAAATAGCAACATTACGAGCACCGTTGCCTACAGCCTCTGGCTCAACGATCTAAGTAAGTTGTTCGGCTTGTTTTCAGGAGCCACGCGCAAGGAGCATAAGCTAACAGGAATAGGCTCACCAATGGGAAGTATTCTCTTTGGTGGAATTGACACCGAAAAGTATGTTGGCGACATGATGAAGGTCAGGGTCAACCCCACTACGATCCCCGATACGTTGGACACTGTCTTTGACCACTTCCGGATATCCATGACCTCAGTCGAGGCGAACAGCCCGTCGGGAAGCGACACTCTCACCTCGGAGAGCTTCCCCATCGAGGTCATCCTTGACTCTGGCACCACCCTCACCTCTCTACCGCTGGATCTTGTGAAGCAGATTTGGGAGGAAGTCGGCGCCGAGTTTTCTTCCGTCTTGCGACAACCACTTATTCCTTGCTACAGACGTGACAGTCCCGGCAAGTTTACCTTTGGTTTCGGCGGCCCCGGAGGACCCAAGGTCACCGTTCCGATGGACGAGCTAGTTTTGGACCTTACTGTCGGAAGGGCACCCCTGTTTCCGAGCGGCAGCCGGTACGAGGGGCAAGAAGCTTGCCTCTTCGGCATCCAGGACTTCGGTGGGGAACCGTACATCTTGGGAGGGACCTTCCTGCGCTCGGCCTACGTCGTCTTTGATCTTGTCAATAATGAGATTGGAATTGCGCAAACTGATTTCAACGAGACAAAGAGCGCCATTGTGGCCTTCCCATCCAACGGATCCATACCGTCGGCAACGGAGGCTCCGAACCAGGGCCAGACCGACACGCCTGCGCGGCTCGTGGATCCCGCCTATAATGCTCGAAGCGGCTTCCGGAATGCCGCGTGGGCCCCCAGCGTATTCGGGGTGTCGTCCGTCCTAACTATGGCTGCGGCGTTCTGGATGGTGTTCTAGACACCTGTGCTTTCTTCGTGGGCTACCAATAATGCATGCATTATTCAGGATTATTTTCGAGGTCGAGAGGGATGTCGCAGTACATCCTGCACCCGTTGGTAATACGGGCCTAATAAACAATTGATCTCGAATGAAGATGACTGGGGCGATACATGGCGAGGCGTTTGGGAGCGATTCTGTTTTTAGTATCTATGGTTGTATCTTTGTTCATATAGCTCGGCATGATTGGCGAAGCGCACTGGAAATGAATGACCTGCACACTAGCAATACTGTTTACCTCATTTTCCACCCAGTTTCCGTTGATGTTGGTCATACTGAGTCTCTCATGTCTCATAATCGAGCGCAGGAAGACAGAGTGGAACAATATCCGTGAATATAATGGCGAACAGCAGGACGTCCTTACGAAGTAGTTATGGGAAATACAACATCGTTTCCGTCACAGCAGCACCTTACTGAGCCATTGAAGTGTTCATTCGATCCAAACTGAAGGGGCTTTCATAGAATTCGTATCCTAATCCGTTTCCGCGAATCAGCAAGAACTGTGAATGAATCGGACGTGTTTTCATCAGCGCCATCAATAGCTATCGACCACGATATCTCTTGCCATCGTCACATGCTGACCTCCCACTACTTGCAGGAGCTTGAGAGGATTTCGACTCGATTTTAAAGCCGGATCCTGTTTAGATTGTTTTCTATCCTTTTTTCTCTTTATTTTATTTTTTATTTATTTTTCTTTTTATAACTTAAGTAAGAATCGAGCTTGGTTGCCAACAATACCAATGAGCGAAGACGAGCAAAAGTTGTGGTGCAGCCATTGAAGTAGGTATTACTACTGTCCAGCAAAGTCCGTAATCACGAACCGAACTATTCCCATTCGCCCGTTGATGGAACTGATCGCGAACTTCAAGGGACTCACACTTGGATAGTTTGGAGCTACGCATTGGTTACTTCGTCCGTCATAGTGTCAAAGTATAGCTTTGAGGTACAAGCAAGTCTTAGTCAAGTCGATGACCCCTGTCAAGTCACAAGTCATACTGGACCAACCACAACTGGATGGGAAAGAGCATCTCCTGATTCGGTGGATCCCGGTCGACGGCGCTACAATATACTTTGTACCTCCAGGATAAGAAAAAAAAAAAAAAAAAAGTCTCTCGGAAGAGGCTACTCAAGTATTATCCTTCACACCAACCACACCTCTTCTTCCCACCCATTGCCAATGATCTAGAAGTCTGCTTATCTCTGCAGACTTGAGACTTGAGTTCGCGATGAGGGTCATCAGAGCAGCCAGGGCCGTCAATGGCGGTCTCCTCCGTCCATCTCATTCTCTGGCCAGTCGCGCCCAACGCTTGAGCTTTCTCAACACTTACCGTGTCGCGCAGCCCTCGAGTGGCCCTCAGCCGGCTCGCATTCCTTCAGTGCTATCATGCCGGAGGTTCACAACGTCGCTTAGGTTGCGGTCCTCAGCTGCTGCTGAAGCGTATGTTTTTATCTTCTCCCTCATTTTCGCTTTCCTCCCTCGGTGAATGCAGAGCTCGTGGCAAAAAAGTTGTTCATGCCATTGTTCGCTAACAGATTTTGCGTCCTTTAGGTTACGGGCAGCCCAGGAAGAAGCTTCCAATGTGAACCTCGAGACCGCTGCGTCGCGCATGAGCCCCGAGGAAGCAGCCAGGCTTTCGCGAGTACGAAATATCGGAATTGCTGTATGTGCAACAGTCCTTGCTTTTATAACTCTCTCTCTCTCTCTCCCCCTCGCCCCCTTAACTGCAATCGTCTAACTAGACATCATTTGCTTCGCTTAGGCCCACATCGACAGCGGAAAGACGACATGTACTGAGCGAATTCTCTTCTACACGGGCCGAATCAAGGCGATCCACGAGGTCCGAGGTAAGGATTCCGTTGGCGCGAAGATGGACTCTATGGATCTCGAGCGTGAGAAGGGTATCACCATCCAGTCCGCTGCGACCTTCTGCGACTGGACCAAGACCGAAAATGGCGAGGACAAGCAGTACCACATCAATCTCATTGACACCCCAGGCCACATTGACTTCACCATCGAGGTCGAGCGTGCTCTGCGTGTCCTTGATGGTGCCGTCATGATTCTCTGCGCCGTCAGCGCCGTGCAGAGTCAGACCATTACCGTCGATCGTCAGATGAAGAGGTACAACGTCCCCCGTATCAGTTTCGTCAACAAGATGGACCGAATGGGCGCGAACCCCTGGAAGGCCGTTGAGCAGATCAACTCGAAGCTCAAGATCCCCGCTGCTGCTATCCAGATCCCCATGGGTGCCGAGAGCGACTTCCAGGGTGTCATCGACATCATCGAGATGAAGGCCATCTACTTCGAGGGGCCCCGAGGCACCAAGGTCAGGACGACCGACGAGATCCCCGCCCAATTCAAGGACTTAGCTCTCGAGAAGAGGCAGGTCCTCATCGAGAAGCTCGCGGATGTCGATGACGAAATGGCCGAGATGTTCCTGGACGAGCAGGAGCCTACCATCCCGCAGATCAAGGCTGCTATCCGACGCGCCACCATCGGCCTCAAGTTTACCCCCGTGATGATGGGTACCGCTCTCGGCGACAAGGGTATCCAGCCCGTCCTCGATGCCGTCTGCGATTACCTGCCCGACCCTGGTGAGGTTGAGAACTTGGGTCTCGACTCATCCAAGAACGAGGAACCGGTCGCGCTTGTGCCGTATAATTCTCTGCCGTTTGTCGGATTGGCCTTCAAGCTCGAGGAGAACAACTACGGTCAGCTCACTTACATTCGAGTCTACCAAGGCAAGCTGAAGAAGAGCAGCTACCTCTTCAACTCCCGAACTGGCAAGAAGGTTAGGATTCCCAGAATTGTGCGCATGCACTCGAACGAATTGGAGGACGTCAACGAGATCGGCGCCGGCGAAATCTGCGCCGTGTTCGGTGTTGACTGTGCTTCGGGTGACACCTTCACCGACGGTGGACTCCCTTACACCATGTCGTCTATGTTCGTGCCCGAAGCCGTCATGTCGCTCTCCATCAAGCCCAAGAAGTCGAGTGACGCCGACAACTTCAGTAAGGCCATGAACCGCTTCCAGCGCGAGGACCCGACTTTCCGACTTCACGTCGACCCCGAAAGTGAGGAGACCATCATTTCCGGCATGGGTGAACTCCATCTCGAAATCTACGTCGAGCGCCTTCGCCGAGAGTACAAGGTGGACTGCGTGACCGGTCAACCTCGTGTCTCGTACAGAGAAACCATTGGTCAGCGAACCGAATTTGACTTCCTCCTCAAGCGCCAGTCGGGTGGTCCTGGAGATTACGCCCGTGTTGCCGGTTGGATTGAGCCCAATGAGGACCCCGAGACCAACATCTTTGAGCAGCAGGTCGTCGGTGGCAGCATCCCCGAGAAGTTCCTCAGCGCTTGCGCCAAGGGTTTCGAACAGGCGTGCCAGAAGGGTCCTCTCCTTGGCCACAAGGTCATTGGTGTCAAGATGGTCATCAACGACGGTTCCACCCACGTTACTGACTCTTCGGACTACGCCTTCAGCTTGGCCACTCAGATGGCCTTCGAGAAGGCCTTCAAGGAGGCCAACGGTCAAGTGTTGGAGCCCCTCATGAAGACGCACATTACGGCCCCCAACGAGTTCCAGGGCAATATTCTTATGCTCCTGAACAAGCGCACCGCAACCATCCACGATACGGAGGTCGGCACTGAGGACTTTACCAGCGTGTCTGACTGCAGTCTCAACTCCATGTTCGGCTTCAGCACTCAGCTGAGAGCCGCCACCCAGGGCAAGGGCGAGTTCAACCTCGAGTTTAGCCACTATGCCCCTGCGCCTCCTCATCTCCAGTAAGATCCTCCCCTCCCTTTTAACTATTATGCAGGAGAAACTCTTCAAGTTCTTGCTTACTAACTGTCACCTTACAGAAAGGAGCTGGTTGCCAACTACCAGAAGGAGCTCGAGGCTAAGCGAACCAAATAAGCTTTTTAACTACAAAGCTATCACAGGGGGATGATGAGGTGCACTGAGAAATGCCTCCTCTATTCCCTCCAAGAATCCATTACCATGGTTCGCTATCATCCAGCGTCCGGCATCATGGAGATTGGATATACGGTTACCGCTCCGTTAGCCGTGCATGTATTATACGAATTCTTACACCACTTGTTTTACTAATTTGCTCGAACGGGAGGTGGAAAGAAAACTGGAAAAAGAGTACTGTTTTGATGCATGGCGCCTGGAGGCTATCCCCATATCTACAATTGTAACATTTGTTTGCAGAAGAAGAGGCAAGTCAAGCGACGAAGCAAGGGTTCCATTTCTTGGGCTCATGTACGGCATAGATTTACCGGTTGGCTCCGGGACTACGATATTATTCGGGGTGTGTTAATGAGAGCGAAACCAAAAGGAGGAAACCGTTGGCATGAACGTGTACCTAAAATATAGACTATGTATCTTGACAAATCCACTCTACCTGTACCAAGAACCTGATCACCTGGGTACCACTGGATATGCATGGTACATATAACCAGAAGTAAAGGACCGAAACACTTTTTTCTTAAAAAAAACCTGATCTAGCTAGTTGATACATCTTCAAGTCCAGGATCTAAATCACATCAGAGGATCGTCCAAACCAAACAAGTTTTATAGTCCTACACGTCTAAACCTCACACGCGCACCATTTTCAGCTGGTCGGCTTTTTTTTATAACCTCCTGAGGACGTCCTGGAGGACCTCCTCGGTGGTAGCCTTGCCACCAAGATCAGGGCTAAGGATCTTTCCTTCCTCGAGATTGCCATCAACAGCGGCGTAGATCTTGGCAGCAGCCTCCTCCTCGTTCAAGAACTCGAGCATGAGGGCGGCGCTCCTAAGGGTGGCAATGGGGTTGGCGATACCCTGGCCCTGGATATCGGGGGCGCTTCCGTGGCAGGGCTCACCAATGGCGAAGCCCTCACCGACATTAGCGCTAGGAACGAGACCCAGGGAACCGACAAGAGCAGCAGCACCGTCGGAGAGGATGTCACCGTAGAGGTTAGGGGCGACAATGACGTCGTAGGCCTCGGGCTGGCGGAAGAGCTTGTAAACCATGGAGTCGACGATCTGCTCCTCGGTCTTGACGGAGGCGAAGCGGTCCTCGGAGAGGGCGGCACGGGCGGTGCTGCGGAAGAGGCCGTCGGTCTGGGAGAGGACATTGGACTTGTGGGTGATGGTGACGAGGGGGCCGGAATGGATGCTAGGGGCGCCGGATTGGCGGATCTTTTGGCGGCGGAGGGCAATCTCGCCGGCCATGGCGGCGATGCGGTAGGAAGCCCTTTCTGAGATGCGCTTGATGGCCTCGGCGACCTTGCCGGAGCCGTCAGCGGCATCGAAGGTCCTCTCCTCCTTGACGTAGAGGTCCTCGGTGTTCTCGCGGACAATGACCATGTCGATGGGCTTGGGGGCGGTCAGGACGGTCTTGACGGGGCGGACGTTGGCGTAAAGGTCGAGCTTCTTGCGCAGGGCGACGATGGGGGAGGAGTAGCCCTTGACGGCGGTGGTGGGGGAGCTCACGGCGCCGAAGAGGGCGCCATCGCACTCCTTCTTGAGGACCTCGACGGTCTTGTCGGGGAGGGCGGCGCCGGTCTGCTCGAAGGTCTCGAAGCCGGCCTTGAGGTCGACGAAGTCGAACTTGAGGCCGAGAGAGGCGGGGAGGGCCTCGAGGATGCGGCGGCCGGCGGGAATGACTTCCTTGCCAATGCCATCGCCGGGGATGAGGCCTGCGAAATCGGGGCGAGAGAGAGAGAGGGATACCTCGGTCAGTCACACACGACACTGACGGGGAATCCAGAACGCAAAAACCCCCATCGCTGCTCTGTTGGAGTGGGACGAGAGCTCAATTCACGGATACGTACCAATTCGAAGCGTCCGGGCAGCCATTGTGAGGTTGCGGAGTTTTGGAATGCTGATGTGAAGAGGTGGTTTGGGTGGGAGCTGGGAAAGACTAAGTGTAAAAAAAAGTTCGATAATTTTCGGGATAATGGTTCGGATGGTGCAAAATGCTGGTCCGGCCATCGGCCAAGCTCTCAAGCCTCAAGCTACAACCCCTCTGCAACTCGACAGGAATCAACTGATATCGATTGATTATAGAATGACATCGTCGCAACCCTTGTATCAATATCTAAATTTTTCACATACGAGTATTCGTTACATTGAACCTAATAGCATCTAAGCATCCGTAGGATAAATATGAGTTAGCGCAGTCTTTACAGCATTGAGACTCGAATTCCCACTACGATTTTGAGCATCAATTTAATAGTCAACGAGACGACGACAAACAACTGCTTCATAGCGGCTAGTTTTAACCTTGGCCGCTGCCATTGAGCCCACCTCGGATAATGTGCAATGTTACATCCATTCACAGCCTGCGGCAAAACGGCGTCTTCTAGAAACGTCTCAAACCAGGTTCATGGGCAATGTTGTAGGGAAACGTCCAGATATTTGCATACAAAGTACGAAGTACCTACTTCATTCTCGGTCCCATACTTGCTCCTCATGAACTCACCCTTATGCCGAGAGGGTGAATTTAGTACGAGCTGGGGCCGAAACATCGGATGCTTGATCTTCAACTTCTAGGTGGACATGCCGAGCGAAGCAGCAGTACATAGTATTGGCTCTGGAGGAATCGCCCAATGCGGCATCACTTTTGGACGAAAGAGCTCCAGTTGCGTTCGCGAAGTCCGAAGTACTACTTCGTAATGGGAGAAGAAAGATGCCGCCTTTCCTTTCCCCCCCCTCCAATTGCATGAGTGACAGCGCTGGTCGTTATTGTGAGACGACACATGAAGTACATTAATATTAGTTCATCGATTATTCGATACGTGACGACGTTGACCTCGGAGCATCAGACTTCAACTCATCTTTACAAGATTTCATCCTACTATCCTCGTACCATACAGAGTATTGTGATAGGCGTCGATCCTGCCAATATTGCATATTAGATTAATATTCGAAGTATCTGATAGTGGATACCGAGGCAGTTATTCACATACTCAGTACTTCACTTGGAATCCGCAATACAAGAATACGCTTAAGCTTAAGCATACTTCGTACGAGGTACTAAATTACTTCCTGCTTCGTGGATTCCGAGGATATTATCTCTCTGTTTTCGCCAAGTTCGTGTTGCTTGTTCTGCCAGTCAGAGACTCATTCCCCTAATCAAATGCAGCGGTGCATTGCATGTGCAGGTTTTGCACGAGATGCATCAAATATGTAACCAGGGGCAAGAACACAACACCAGACTTCACGTACTTCGTACTCATACATATCCTGCATCTCATGAGTACTCCGTACTACACCGTATTTGGTACTTCTCCCAAACTCGTGGGACGATGAGCGTGAGGCGCTATCCGTTGCCCAGAAACGCAGAGATATTAGTGTAGATCGGATGAACAATTGAGTGTAGTGTACCTTAGTACTTCGTGCTTCGTAGCTTAGAATGAGCTGGTCCAGGGCCACCGGCCAGCCTACGAAGTCGAGGGGTCACCTCGTGTTGCTCTGCTCTACAAATATTCTTAGTTCGCTTCGTATGAAGTACACTACTGGGCGCCGCCCACTCACTGATAGGAGTATTCATTATCCTGAGTGCCTGGTCATTGATGCCTGCCTCCTCTCTCGTTGAGTATGGTGTCCAGGCGCAGAAAGTGACGAGGAGGAAGAGCGTACCCGTTACAAGTGCTTCATAATACACTACTCGACGAAGCAATTGTGCACCGACGTAATAGGGGATCTCAGGAGACTAGGTGGTGATATCTAAGTACTTATACATGCAGCCAGGCAACATTGAATACTGATCAATTGATCAATTGACTTGATGTCCCTGAGTCCTGACGTACCCACGCTGTGCGCTGCCCTACGCTATCCCAAAGCCAGTTGAGTTCTAGTGGACTGGACTCCGCCAGACATTCTGTGGAGATTGTCCTGACTGTCCTGACTGTCCTGACCATCCTGACGCTAATCTTCCGCTCACGCCGGGAGAACCTGTTGCACATGCAGAACCCCTGACACCCTCCGTTACCCCCCAGTCTGCCAATGTTTATGCTTCAAGGTCACCATCTTCAAACAACCTAAAAGGCTCAATGCCACTTTGTACGAAGTACTTGGTACTGTTGCAGAAGACCACTTCACAATGTTCGTACTTCATAGACCCACGTTGTCCCTTACAGCTTACAGGTACTTGTTACAATCACTCCCAAGCACGCTATTGCTAAGTACCCCAGAGGAAATCCAAGGGGGTCCAACCCCAAAAACCTCAAGAGCCTACCGGTTTAGGAATAATCAGGGGTCCCAATCAAATTTACAGAAGGGCTCTAGTGCCCGTTTTAGGGGGGAAACGTCCCATGTAATCTAATTAAAGGACCCGAATCAAACGGGACCCATCAATTGATCCGTCACCCTCCATCACCCTCCGTCACCACCTCACGTTTACGACCACATCGAGGATTATTACTTCATACGAAGTACTTCCTCCTTGTACAAGTATATCTCCGTCCGAAGGAGCACTTTGAGTGTACAAGTACCACTTCGCAGCTTCCAGATGTGGCTTGTACCCGTCCCAGTACCACCACCACCTGCTGCATCGTCTGTTTAATGAAAGAGCCACCCAAGAGCCACTCGTTTGCTGATGTATCCGTCCACCAGTCCACGGTACCCCGACACATCAACAACTGATCTCCATCCCTCCGTGCAAAAGGCATCAACGCACACATCCCAGGCCACATTGGTTTTTTTTCCTTCCCTTCCCTCTTCTTCCTCGCCTCTGTCCTTTCATACCCCCCCGCCTCCAGCCTCCTCGCATCGCACTTGTTGACCTTGTCTCTATGTGCTGTCGCATGTCGTGACCACGTCCCCAACTCCTTGGTCCGCCGCCTGGAGTTGATAGACCTGCTAAGCCCGTCCGCGGCATGCAGCCCCTTCCTGTGACACGATACGAGTACTTCTCACCCTCCCGACTTCGCATCGTCCTCGGTTTAGCTGTGGCTGTGGCTGACGTCCATCAACCACGAAACAGACGCTATTCTTGACTTTTCTCGATCGACCCTGACTTCGCTCTCGTTTGCTGTTGCGAGCGCAAATATACAAACCATATATCCATCCATCCATCTTCACTCCGCCCCTAGAAACCAATCGTCCGCAAGGGCATACCGTCTCAATCCCTCAAAATCAACCCCCAGAAACCGTTGTATCTTCACCGGCAAAATGAGTCAAGTCAGGAACCTCCGGGCTATGTTTGAAAACAAGGGCGAGGCTGTAAGCCCTCCCGAGCGTGGACGAACGCCTGGTCCCTCTGGTAAGAAGACCCACGTCCTCGCCTCATAAATTCCCACTCGAACAAATGGCTCTCATTCCCTACCGCATTATCATCAAGGAGATGGAGGTGTGATGCTAACCATGGACCTGAGAATTAGGCAATCTAGACGCAAAACCGCTCTCGAAAGTTCGAACCAATTTCATCGCTGTTGAAAAGGACGGTAGGGTTGGCCTTCGGAGAGATCAGAGTGGCGAGTCAAGTGTTTCAAGACGTCGTCTAAGTAACGAAACTACCGAAGGTGCCGAAACGGTTGCTACCAGCGTCCCCGAAAAGCCCGAGTCCGTCATTGCCCTTGAAGAGCCGATCAAGAGCGTTCATATCGAAACCACCGCAGAGTCGGCCCCGATCTCCTTTGCCTCCCAGACTAGCCCGACCACGTTGAGCAAGGCTACGAGCAACCTTGCTTCTCCTCAACGGCCAATCCAAGAGCCAAAGGTCGACTTAGCCCCTAAGACAGCCGCCAAGTCGGCTACAAAACAAGCCCGAGACCCCCCAACTAAGCAGAGTACCAATGCGAAGGCCGACACTCATACTCGCCCTCGCCCCGCACATCTTAACGTCTCCTCCGCTACCAAACCTTCCACGAGACCCGGTGCAAAGTCTCCCTCGGCTATCAAGCCCCTCGCCAGCCCCTCTCTCCGCGAGCCGAGGGTCGCGAAGGCCCCGCGTTCCCCGGCTGTCGTCGCACCAAAGAAGACGGCGTCAACTGCCACGCCCAGCAAACCGGCATCCGCCGCGCCCTCCCAAAAGGCAACACCATCCTCCGCTGCCAGAAAGCCACCGCCGATCCATGTTTCTCCCTCAAATAGCTTGACCTCGGGCATTGGCTTCGTTAAGCCCAAGCCCAAGTCTCCGACGAAGCCAGTCAGGCTCCCTGCGAGTCTCATGGCACAGACAGCCGCGTCGGGCTCCAAGATCAACTCTGCACGGCTCTCGTCGGGCTCTGCCGGTGGCCATCAGGCGGCACAGCCCGTCGTTCGTTCATCGAGCCGCGCTAGCACCTCCACAGCCGCGTCCACGCTCAGGCGGAAATCCTCCTCCATCGGTCGTCCCCGACCTAGTGTGGGGCCCCCGCCTAAGAAGACGACTCAGGAGAAGCCCGCTCTCAAGAAGGAGAAGCAGGTCGATGAAAGCTTCCTCTCTCGCATGATGCGTCCAACTCAGAGTTCCAAGTCAAAAACATCGGAGAAAGCACCCGTCACTCCACCGAGAAAACCCCCCGTTAAGCGCGCTCCTACTCGACAGGGTGACCAGTCTGGCCAGCGGGGAGAGAATCGGGTCAGGAGTGTCTCTAGCAACAGGAGGCTAGCTTCTCGGTCTGTAAGCCCGTCGAGAACAGCGACTCCCGGGAGCGCGGCGAAGGAGCCCGCTGCTGCAGAGCCCATTACGGAAGAGATGGTCGAGGTTGTGAAGGCCGCTGCTAGCCAGATAGCTCCCGCGGAGCCTACGGAACCGGCTGTTGTCGCAGACGTCAAGGATACGGAACCGGCGGAGCCCTCTGTTGAGCCTGCTGTCGAGCCCGTGGAGGAGCCTCAGGAGCCTCAAGAGTCGCAAGAATCTCAAGATCAGGTCGTGCAACAGCCCTCGACCCAGGATGATTCCTCCTCACTTGGCGAGCTTGCCTCTGACGTTGCGAAGCTCCAAATCAACGAAGAGCCCGTCGAGACTGTGGAGGAGGTTGCCACGTCTGTAGCTGACGAGCCGGTCGAGCCTGCTGTGTCCGACGAAACGGAAGCCATTCCTTCGCCAGAAGCCATTGTCGTTGAAGACCTTCCCGTTGCTACTGAAGTTGATGCCGTGGCAACCATTCCGGCTCCCGAAGTTGAGCAGGAGACGTGGTAAAGGTGTTACCCCACGATATACATGCCCATTTAGTCCGGAAGAAATAAAGTTACCCGAGGAAAGCGATGGCCATTTATTCAGCAAATTAGAAGGCAGATTGTATCGATCCCCTGGTTTTTGCAAACATGTAGTAAGTGGAGGAACCTCATATGATACCTTAGAGCTACAAAAAAAAGCGAGGCGCACTTGATGGAGCAAAAGGCGTTTGTGTTCTATTTACTTCTTATTTTTTTTTCGACTGTTTCCATCTTGCATTCTCTCGTCTTGTTTCTCCATATACCTTTTGGCTTTCTCTCTTTTTTTATTTTTTCCCCTTTTCTTTATTTTTATTTTCTTCCCTGGCACACAGGCACACAGGCACACATCACAACATTACCTGTGTAAGCACAGCGTCTTCTGGATTTCATGTAGATGTGTTTTGATGGATGTCTTCTTATTTTGAAAAGGTGCTTTTTGATACAGATAGTTATTTACAATTGAAACTGCATCACCCCTCTCTCAGGGTACAAGTCCTATAACTCTCTGTCACGTAGATAGCCTCCTGGTATCCAAGTAATACACCGTTCTATCTATGATTGCCACGTAGTTCTCAACAAGGATGGGTTTGTCTAACAATATAATATACAAATTGGTGATCAAGGGCTAAATGCTAGCTATCAAGCTAGGGTTAAAGCAGTAGATCCACTCCTCAACACCCAGCAACATATGGTGCAATGGGGCGTCCCAGCTCAACTCCTTCCTCCCACTCGTACACTCCCTATGCTGCATTTATCACGACACCCTACACAACAGAAGTCCACCTCGGTGCCTTTCGATCGCCTCCCTTGCCTCCATAACGCCCAAATCAGTAGAGAGGAAGAGCGACTCGCCCAACGTCAGACCAGGGAACTGCTGCGAAGGTAGCCCCCTCACAACCCTCTCGAGGCTACTGAGGTTCATGGTGACCAGCCTCTTGGGCTTGCTCACAGACTGGAGGTTGGAGAGGACGGGCTTGCCGTCCCAGTACTTGAGGCCGAGCCAGAGCCTCCTCGTGGCGACGTTGGCGTGGGTGACTGGTTCTGGGGGTTGGGTGTTGATCGATTCCGGGTCGGGAGGGGTGGGACCGCCGCGGGTGACGCTGGAGATGTAGCCGGCGCGGTGGAGGGCGAGGGCGAGGAGGAGATTGTATTTGTTGTTGGGGATGGAGGTGAGGCCGAGGCGGGCGCGCGAGGCGTTTTGGAGGTGGGAGCAGGTGTTGACTATTGAATGGATACCCATCTTGTCGGTTTGTTTTCGGTCTCTTTTTTTTGGTAATGTGTGTGTAGTGAGGCCGGTGAGATCTCTCCTGAGTTCGAGGGAGTACCGGATGGGCACGAGAGCAAAGATCAATCGGCCGAGAGAGAGGTGGTAAAGAGGCGGTCGGCAATGCGCCCGGGCAGTGGAGAGTAGTCTAGATCGGGGGCGACAAAATTGGACAGACCAATTGTTTCGAGGGAGAATTGGTCGTCGTTCTTGGGTCGGTTTGGGCTGGCTGCTGAGCACGCGGTTCAAGGCTTGGTCGCGATATTCCAACAACCAAAAATTTCATAGGAGCCTTTTGCCTGATCAAGATTTGGCAAGGTGAGGTGTTGTGGATGACTAAGCAGTAAATCTCAAAGCTATGCATTGTGAGATCAAATTGGATTAAGTCTTGGGAAGGTACGTACCTCTCTGTACTTTGACCTCTGGCAAGCATCGAAGCAAGCAAGAATTCCCACTCGATTTGGTTGGTCGAACCTGCTCTCGAGAATGCGTCTTTCCATCTCTAAGCGCCCAACTTGCCAACCACGGGAGAGAAGCTGCATGCTCTCTGGGGATGTGGTTGGTGGTGTGGAGTCTGGACCGCTCTGAGGGGCAAGCAATACAGAATACAGAGAGATATCCTGTTTGATTCTATTCATAGAGAAAAGCCACGCGGGGGAGGCAGCCGCAAAACTATTATTTCCATTTGATCCCCATCCATCTTTGAGAGCTCCCTCACCACCTCCGCCGCTCTTCCCTCAATTGGAGCACGTACCAGGCGAATGTGATTGTATCAAAGGGCATATACGTGTAGTGAGCTTGCGCAAAAGGACCTTTTACTTTCTTTTTTTCTTCCTTCAAAAGATTTGAAGCGGGATACCCCATCATTGATTCCATTTCAATTTCGAAGCGGGGAGGCCTCTCAAGTAATACCGTCTGTTTTGTGAAGAGCTCGCAACTACGATTGCGACTACGGACTACGAGCATGGCGGCTAACCCAGGCGAAGAGAATATCGCCACGCTGTAAGTTATTCACAAACGGTGGTTGCAGCGATATGGGTATTCGGTGTTTGCAATTGGCGCAGCTCGTTCGAGACAAGAACCAGCAGCGGCTAACAAAAGAGGTCCGGCCCGCCCTCGCAGGTACGGCGATGTTCACTACTTTTACGGCCCGCCGACGCAGAAGCCGCGCCATCACCGATTCGACAAGGGATCTTACGTCTACTTATTCGAGAATCCGAACGAGAGAAGGGCGCGTGTCGAAATTGCCAACAATGCGGGGACGGATGACCAGGACGCTTTCGAAGGACGTAAGCAGGTTCCCTCCCCCTTCACTCATGAGCCTTCCGTTGAGGCTTAGGATGTATCGCGCGATATTTGGGCTTTGTATTTTCTTGCGTGGCTTGCTATATCAACTGCGGCAGGGAGAAAGTTCCATCATCTAACTGCTGCGCTACTCTTCTTTTTTTTTAGATCTGGATAAGGCCCACCTACGGTACTCGTACAAACAACACACTCTAGTCTCGCTCACAGCCGGTGACACGAACGACCCCAATGAATGGCACCTTCCAACGTACGATCCGCGAAACGAGAACAAGTACCACTACAAGCTTCACTCGCTAGACATTTACTTTTGGACGCAGTCAGACGCCCTTCAGTTCGTCAACGGCATCAGGCGCGTCCTCCCACCCGCGCAGGTAGAGATCCTCGACGAGCCGGCGCCGCCCCCAGCACAGGTCCAGGCACCCGAAGCGAGCACCGTCGTGCAGCAACTAGAAAAGGTGGCCCTCGGCGGATCCGCACAGGGAAACGCGGGGAAGCAGGTCGAGCAGGTGTCGGGGGCAAACTTTGTGCCGATGGCATACAACCCCGCTGCGCCGGCAGCCCCCGAGGCCTTGATGCACCGCGAGAAGACGCCTCCTCCGGACGACGGGGCCGTGAACCCTTTGGCCATGGCCATGGCGTACGATAACCACCAGCAGCCGTTCTCTCCAGGGTTGCCGCCACCGCCGCCGGGCGGACCCGGGCTGCCTGGTCCTCCAGGACACCCGGGAGCGAGAGGAGGCCCGCACCCTGGCCTGCAGCGGTCAGCCACGATGCCCTTGCACAGCGGGCTGGGATCTCCGGGACTCTCCAACCCTTACGGCAACACATTCCCCGGGTCGCCCGGGTTTGCGCCGCCACCTCCGCCTCCGCCTGCGGGGCATCGCCCGTACAACCCGGCCAGCGCTGCGTCCCAGACGAATCCGGGACGACAGGATTATTCGGTCCACCAGCAAGTGTACAAGCCAGGCGAAGGGGAACAGGCGGCTAAGTACGCGGGCAAATCGCGACTCGAGGAGCAAACGGGGCGGTTGGAGAGGGGAGTTGGTGGTATGTTGAAGAAGATTGAGAAGAGGTTTGGATAAGAGTTGGAGATGGCATGTATATAGTTCTCCCCACGTTTTTTCTTTTTTCTTTTTGGCGCTTAATCTATGGTGAAGTAAATCTACACTAGGTTTAATAGTTCGTTCATATAGTGGGGTACTGACTTGGGCTGGAAAGGAGATCATATTGGCTCTATTCCGGTCAAATTGTGATGCAGATGCGTGGTACGGATGCGTTCTCTGCTGAGGGTCACCAACGCGGCTCTTGGGCTATTTTCCAACATGGACACGGCCAGCCAATGAGCTTCACAAAGGATGGGGGACAGTAACCAACCACTGGCGAAGTGAGATGCAATTGATCTTTTTACACTTCGTAAATAACGTTTTCCCCAGCGTTCTCCACTACCTACTGTCAGCCATATCAAATCTCCTTTCCATACACTCACCTATCACCGGCATCGCAATACGACATGGTAGTAGAAGTCAGAGTCGCAGCCGAAACCCGCGCTGCATTGGCGGCGGACCTCACCATGCGGTGTCTCCTTAAAACTAAGTACGACCGCGATTCCCGACACTCCAAAGTCGCCATTGCTTGGGCACAATCGCGGGCGGAGAAACTCACCAGGGCGATGTTGGAACACATCGGACAACAGACCGCCGGTTTCAGCATACAGTTGAACATTGTTGAGCTACTCCGCGGACACACGGCACTCATCTGTTACGATCTCTTCCTTGAAGAATGCGAAAAACACGTTCAGAGCGAAATCAGCCAAAGCCTCGAGCAGCCAGTCCACATGGCTATTCGGAGAGGAAAAGTCTTCTATGTGCAAAGAAGTGACAAGGGGGTGGAGGAAAGGGTAGCCCAGCGGTACAGGATAATTGAAAATGTGGACAAGGGCCCGCGGCCGTTCTTTGTCGATTTGATGAACCCGCCTATCTACGACGAAGGAGTACGGCTTGAGAGGCCTGAAGGGGACAACCCGGAAGCGGAAGACCCAGAAGCGGACCTGTCAGTATCAGAAGAAGACGAGGACGGGGACGACAGGTCGGAGAAGACCGGGGCAAATCAGGACGCATCGAAAGAGGGCACGTAGGAGAGGACGGGGCTACTATCCAGGTCGCCGTCGACGGCAAAGTCATCGGGGCGGACAACATTGGAGATGGAAGGGGCAATACTAGAGAGAGAGAGAGGAAAATGCCAGAGAGGAGGAAGATAATAACACTGGAGAAGGAGGTGGTAGTGTTGTTTGAGGTGGATGGTCTGCTTCAATTTGTTGTTAGTTGGGGTGGATGGCCTGTGCTGTTTCGTCTGTAATTTATTTGAGTTAGACTGAAATCGAGGATAGAACAGCTTTTCTAGTGGACTAGACCCCATTCTAGGCCCAGACCAGATCCAAGCTAGTACGAAGTACATCAATTGATCAATGTTAGTCAAGCTAGAATTCAGGCTGGAATGCGAACGCTATTTATTGGTGACTACTTCGTAGATCTTCCAACAACATCATCTGTTAGTTAACCTTGCAATTGAGTGTCTTTCGGGAGCATCGGAAGTCCAACAGCATCATTCATCGTCCGATGCCTAGCAACAACGACGAATCGACACCTCTTCTCCCTCAAATAGACCCTACGGTCTCCGACAACGAGACCGACGCGGAAGACAGCATGAGTGCCCTCACTTTTTGGAGAGTCGGCGCGGCCTTGGGCGCTGCTGGAGTTGGGCTCGGTGCATTCGGAGCCCACGGGCTCAAGTCGCGCATCTCTGACCCTCAGAGACTCGCCAATTGGTCAACTGCTGCTCATTACCAAGTATCTCTTCCCAATCCCATTTGTATTTTTTTTTTCTTTTTTTCTGTATTATCTGAATCTGACCCCGGCAGCTCATCCACGCGGGTGTTCTTCTCGCGGCAAGCAGCAACCCAATCGCCAGCTCTCTGTTCACGGCGGGCATCACCATGTTCAGCGGCAGCCTCTACGCGCTGGTTCTTGATCCAGAGACGTTTAGGTTTTTGGGCCCCGTCACGCCTCTGGGTGGCCTCTGCTTGATTGGTGGCTGGGTAGCTCTCGCCGTCACCAAGAATCCCCGGTTTCTTCGGACTCTTAGGCAGTAGTCCGGTTAAGCGCAGCTATCAATCGATGCAGGATCTTACTTTGTGTCGATAGGGTTATAGTTATAGTATTAGGGCATCATCCCACCTCTCCTGTATCTTAACTTCGTTTTGGCTTTGCTCTGCTCTGCCCTTGGCTCTAGGTCTGGCGCTGGTTTTGCACAGTCCTTCGTTAACGGCATCTGTTGTATAATAGCTCTCCATGCTCTCCATCGAAATCCACATCGCCCACATGGACTGTTTTCTTGCCTTAATCGGCAATCTACCAGTGAATGTCTGTTCTCGCGAGGATAGTAAAGCGGGAATGGTGCAACTCAATTGCCACGCTGGGACCGGGTCGTTTAAACAAGTGACCAAAGTGTTTTGAAGGTTTAACGCTGTTCTAGCGCCCCATGTCATGGTCTGGTCTCATGGAGTGGGTAGAACTCCACCACTATGACATTACTTGGCCTCAATGGCTCATGCTGTTGCATCATCTTCTATCCTCTGCCAGCGATGTTGGGAATTTACCTCGTATTGGATCAATGTTGAAATTGACATTGGTTGCCTGGTCGCCTGGTCGCCTGTTCGGCTGGTCGCCTGGCAGCATGGGCAATTACTTCTACTTCGTACAAAGTTTACAGAGTCCAGGATTAACGTCTCCAAGTGATGATTGATTGTCTCCTGCATTCAGCCCCATCCTTCGCCCCTTGCTTTTGAGACATTGTTGATTGGGTTCCAGTTCAGCCACGCGACGACTGGGCTGAGCTGGGTGGGGGATCTTTCGGCTCACCATCCACATACAGCCTAGTTTTATTCATTCGCTGCATTCGTTCGCTGTAGTCCGTGTCTGCCGTGTCTGGATGTAGAAGCTGACATCAATCAAATGGCATTGATCCCTCAAGCCTTCCCTGTGTGATTGTCCCAAAATGATCTCTCCTTACGCTCTCCCTCCTGCATCCTGGATCCTAGCATTTTTACGAAGCCCGAGAAAATAACGAGAGAAAAAAAAAGAGAACAAAAAGAGAAGAAATAGCACGTATCCGCACCAAGTCGAATTAGGAGGATATCTCCATCAGACGTTTCGATTCCATCCTCTCGTTCCATGTGGAGACTTGTGGAAGAATTAATACATTGAACCCGCCTCACTTCGAGATTCAGTGGACACTAGAAGTACGAACCACGAACTACGAACCACAAAGTAGTGGACCGCTTCTGTCAAGTCTCTCGTCTCTCGATCCCGAAGACCCACAAGCACCCGCAAGACGTTGTCAATCTCGATCCAGGCGGAAAAAGAAAGGGGAAAGGAGAAAAGCGAATCACTCGGTCGCTCGGGGAAGAAGGAAGGAAAGCGACCTACGAAAGACGCCGACGACGGACTTCGACGGAGCCCACGGCCAAACAGCCAAGCATCCTCGACTATCCTCGACTTACTATTGCTCCCTCCTTTCATTGCTATGTCCCTCTCAGTCGCTTTCACCGCCCACCAATCGTGACACCTTTTTCGCGCAGCATCAGCATCGGCCTCGTGCTGGCCTGGCTTGCTGGCGGCCTTCGCCGCACCCTCTAGCTGCGATCCTCTCTATATTATCTTCCGCAGCTACGATGTACCAATACCGTCCCCTCCCAGATCCAGTTACCAGCCGCTCTCTCGATGGGCGGGCGCCGTCAACTACGGATCCTAAGCATTCAACAAATACGACGAGAATTGTATTAATTGTACGTCCCTCTCTTCCTTTCTCCCTCTCTTTCTCTCTCGCCCCGGGTCCAAGACAGCCCCCTGCCTTGCTTATCCATGCAGACGTTCCCCGCCTGCTAACGTGGTAAATCCTCTCTGCACTCTAGGTCTTAATGTGCGTTGTCGGGCTCGTCTTCATTGTTGCGGCCGCTCTCTTAGCCCTCCGTTCCCTCCGCAAGCGCCATAGCGACCCGAAATACATACCCACTCCCTTCCTGAAACGTCTCTGGTCCAACTGGCGACTGTCGCCTTCCGAGACCTCATATCATCCCGCGGGTTCCGTAGACCCTTCAACTCAGACCGCCTCCGGAGGCCGGGAGAATGGCAATGGTACTGCCGGCCGGCGGGGGCGCGCCGCTGCTCATTCCTCTGCACGCCAGGGCTCCGGGCGACGAGGCAACAACACCGCCAACGCCACCAATGCCACCAACGCCACCAACACCACCAACACCGCTGGACCCGACAGAAATACATCGATCCGCTCCGTCATGACGTTACCCCCGTATCGACCCGATCCTACCAGCACGGAGCGGGTGATCGCCCGCGAAGGCGAAAGGGACGGCGTAGACGTGGTCGTGGAACTACCAACCGAGGAGGACCTGGAGGCCCTACGTGACGAGGAGATGGAAGCCATGTATCAAATCCGACAGGCGAGGCGCCAAGAGATCGCCGAAAGGGAAGAACGGCGAAGACTGCGTCGCGAAGCGAGGGAGAGGAATGACGTCGTGGCCTTGCAAACCATTCGCGCTCAGGCTCGCGCCGCTAACAATAACTCGGTTGTCAATGTGCTCCGCCAGGATCACGACCGGATACGAGACCAACGCCAACGAACCGTGTCGAGTGTGCAGTACGCGGACCTTGGTGTCGCCCGCCATGATGGCACGAGGATCCGGGCCAACAGTATGGAAAGCGAGAGGGTCGGTCTCCTCTCGGATGCCGCTAGCATTTCGATATCGAATCGATCGGGTGCGCGTTCACCCGACGAGAGGGGAAGGAGTGGCTCCATCTTGACGATAGACAGCGACTTCCCATCGCCTAGCCTTCAGCAGCGGGGGTCTAGGGGCAGCTCGGCCGGGTCTGCAGTGGCGGAAGCCGACGTCGGCGATTCCGAGATGCCGCCGTATTCACCGCCTGGTTACGAGGATGTGCAGCTAGATGGTGACAACTCTGGCACGACAACACCCATCGCCGAGCCTCCCCCCGGTTATCCCGGCGGACCTCACGCTACTGAACCCCGCGCCGCCCAAGAAAGTACCGGGGAAGCAGGGGAAGAGGGGGCGGCGGATGGCAACGAGGACGAACGAAGGGAGAGGCGGTCCTCTCGCCGCGGCGTGGATGGTGCGCCGCAGCTCCCCAGTCTCCGCTTAAACAGGATACCGCAGATTGTCATCGAGCCATCGGGTGATCAGCCAGCGGCAACCCAAGCAACGAGATCATGATGCTGATGCTTTTCTAATCCTCACCCACCCCCCTTCTTCACCCCCTTCTTTGGTGTTCTTCTTTCTCTCACTTGATCCCAGGAATTAGTGGGACGAGGAAGGTTTACTGTATCTGGATGTATATGATGTATGAACTCGGAAAACGAATCATGTATTTTCTGTTTTTGTGGGATCAAATATGTTG